>DF240289.1:57965-117974 GCA_000507305.1 Breviolum minutum Mf 1.05b.01
ATCATCATCATCATCATCATCATCATCATCATCATCATCATCATCATCATCATCATCATCATCATCATCATCATCTTCGTTATTATCATGATTATTATCGTTGTCAGCGATATTATCAACATCATTGTGATAATTAACGTGCATATATTGCGCCCAACCATTATCATATTTATTGATATTCTGATTTATTGAATTCTGACGTTTCTCATCATTCTCATCATTCTCATCATTCTCATCATCTTTATCATTCTCATCAATCTCGTCAATCTCACCATCCTCATCACTCTCATCTAATCATCTTCCTCATTCTCTTCTCATTCTCTATCATCACCATCACCATCACCATCGCCATCACCATCACCATCATCCTCATCATCACCATCACCATCACCACCACCACCACCACCACCATCATCATCATCATCATCATCATCATCATCATCATCATCACCATCATCATCATCATCACCATCATCATCACCATCATCATCGTCGTTGTGTCGTCGCCGTCGTCGTCATCACCGTCGTTGTCATCATAGTCGTCATCGTCGTCGTCATCGTCTCCATCGTGATGGTTATCATGGTCATTTTGAGGATCATACTTATGTTGATGATCGTGATCATCATGATCATTGTCATTGCCATCATTCCCATCATTCTCATCATTTTCGTTATTTTCATCGGTCTTATCATTCTCATCAGTCTCATCATTCTCATCATTCTTGTCATTCCCATCATTCTCATTCTCATCAGTTTCGTTATTTTCACTATTCTTATCATTCTCTTCCGTCCAGTCATTCTCATCATTCTCCTCGTGCTGATCCTCATTGTGATTTTCATGATCATCATCTTTTTCTTCTTTTTTTGCTTCTTCTTTGTCACCCTAAATCTTGAACAAAAATGTCCTACATGTTTTACATCCTCTATTGTTGTCCAAGTCTGCAAAGTTTGCAAAGTTTGAAGCCAGCAAACCAGTTTGTCTGGTATTTGATGCAAACGCTGGCTGTGACAACTACGGAAAAGTCTGCTCAACAAAGGATCAGCAGAGATCGTTTTAAGTGAAAGAAAGCTCGAGGCCTAGAAAAGGAAGGACAATGAGGATGCTATTGGCATCGTGACTTTCGAACACAGCGGTGTAAATCTGTACCTGAGTTTGAGAGGGTGTAGAAGTTTTGCTCATGATAGCTGAAAAGTAGTCGGTGGCGACCTCTGCTTCCTCCAATTGAACGTTCAACCAACGTAGATGCAGCTCTTTTTTGCGCAGACAGCTCAGTCCAAAGGTCTTCCCTATTTGTGAAAATCTGACAAAAAGAACCCAAAGTGGATAAACAAACAAAAGTCGGCAAGTTTATATACAAAATAGAATGGGACATGATTTTCAATTTTCAAGATTGCCAGGAAATTTTTCAGGGTGTCCCCCGAAAAAAAAAATTGACCAAAATGGACTCTTCCAAAAAAAACAAAAAATCTTCGACGTTTTTCTGACACTCTGGGGAGGAAGCCAAAAGTGTATTTCTTCCTCCGCTCTAGGAATTACCCCTGGTTCTTATATTTGTACGATCCAGAAGAGCTTTTAAAATTCCTCGTTCGATTCTATATAGTATTCTTTAACTTAGAAATAATAGTGAATCTTATGTGTTTGTAAAGGACAAGCAAATTAAACAATATTGAAAGAATTTAGATAATAAATTTCAAGCATTTTTTGTATTAAATAGTAAAGTTTTGCAAAATATAATCAACTAGAATGTAATTTAATGGAATATAATTTCTTGCAATTTAACATGACATAAAATAAGATCCAACAAAACAATATTAGTAGAACAAAATAAAATCCAATATAATGGAACATACAAAATATGATAAAAATAATCACTAAACTAAAGTTGAGAAAACGAACAAAGCAAAGCAAAAAGGACAAACCATTTTCCACACCTACAGGCCATCACGTTGGAGATACGTTTCTCCAGCCATCATCTGTCATACCAAGCTCGAAATAAATGACCTCTCCCACAGCCTATCTGGTGAGAACAAAGTGGAACATCATGCATACGCACCTAGCGATCGGGATACCTTGTCAGTAATTATTTGTTTATAATGTATATCTACATTAGAAAAATGATGAAATATTGAATAATATTGATTATTTCTGTTTTATTGATATGTGTCAAATAAAACAAAATAGCCAAATAAATATATACATATAATATATTATATCTTGAAAGATTAAAAACGATAACTATGTACAATAAGCAAATACTAGTATATAAACGAAAAATATTTTAGATTTATAAATCAATCTATTCATACAATATTATACAATATAATATTGTATGTATCATGCATAATTAGTATTTAAATTACTTTAGATATCTATAATTATTACCACAGAGGGATTTGTGCCTCAAATTTCAAACAGATGATATATTTCAAACAAATCTTGAATTTTCGAAAATTTATCATCTGAGACCCCGACCAAGCTGCATGCAAGCAAAACGCCCAGCATCCAAACGCTCGCAGACACCATGCTAATCACAAATAGCATGAGGCCTAGACAATACTGGCGAAAGAGTGTAAGATGAGGACTTCTTCCCAATTACTTCGTTGAGAAAATAGCAAAGCAGCAAATGCTCAAACTAAATTGACACTCACCAAACACGGAAGAGTGAGAGAGTCGGAACACCTGGAGGTTTGGAAGCTGAATGAAAAACCGTCCCCGACCTGCTGCCTTTTGCTTGGACCACTCAAAACGACCTCAGCAACGCAAATAACCACCCTTACATGTCCAGTCAAAAAAAAGGCAAGATATCAGTTTTTCGGTTCAACTCAGACATCCACATAAATCCACCATACAACTTGATCCTACTCATAGTCCCATGAAGCAGTTCCTATATAGACTTAAAAAGGCATTGGAATCATACGAAACCATTCAGAAGTGAAATAATCCATCTTAAAAACAAGTTTCTAAACAAAATGTCAGTAACGTAAGAAACAGCCTTTCAAGATTTCCCCCGGTCACCCAGTGCGACGAATCGGGATCCTAGCTCGCGATCTTTGTCATGAGTCGGTCGACGCCCGGTGCCATTGCAGCAATGGTCTGTGGTGGCAACCGATGGATGCAAAACCACATCTTCCATGAAGGAAAACTGAAACAAAAAATATGTATATATATATATATATATATATATCTGACCAGGGTCACAGAAGAGGGTTTTGGATTCGGAACATCTTTTATGGATTTGATTATGATTTACTGAGAGAATCGATTCTTTTTCGCCGTTTCACACATATTCAAGCTAGATTCCTTGCACTTAAAATACAGATTTTCAGAATTTTCCAAACAAATTTTCCAACTCTGGGCTTCAGCACTGCCCATTTGAAGGGCTGCAATGGTGTACTGGCCTTGGTATTGATCTGTCAGAGGTGTGGCCATCCCACTGCTGCTAAGCTGAGGTTTCGAAAAGCCCTGGGATGCCATGCCACATAGACAGCAGCATAGGTGGCCAGAAAGGTCTAGGAGCGGAAGTTGTGGTGACATTCAAATGCCATAAAGATGCAAACCACAAATCATATACAAATCATATACAATTCATAGAGAAAATGCTTCCAGAATGTCAACATCCGCACCCGAAATAACTGTCAAGGGAAATCTCCTGATTTTCGTTGATTCTCTCAGGGTTTGTTCGCCTCCCAAAAATTCATTTCACATATCTTTTTCTTTTGCTTATTGGTTCACATATTCACATCTGAGCAATGAAAAAAAACAAGAGTTATATGGGGATAAACATTCATAAACCATGAAATAAGCATCCTTATTAAACAACCAGTATTTCACGGAAAGTCAGGAACCCCGCCGGTTTTTAAGGAACCCCAGTTTTTAAGGAACCCGTGGCTCACAACTAAAACGCCTCACAACTCGCGACTGTAAGCTTCCCCACTTTCCACCTTCTGGGAGGTGGTAGGCCGGTGCGCTTTGCTGTGAGATACCATGCCTCAACACGTAAAAAACCCATCGTTTACACTTTACACCCTGGTTTTTTTGAACGAAAACCCTTGGCATACCCTTAGCATTTCGTAACCTTTTTGGCGAGATGCAGTTCGCAAAAAGGTTTGGAAGATTTTGGAAGCCGAATGTTTTTTGTTTTCCGGAAAACTTGGACTGTTTTTGAAGTTCCAAAGGCTTTTCTGCATCGAACTTCCATATTTGATTAAGGCACAATTCCGTTGATGACCGAATGTTTCAGGAACTTCATCAGCCTCGCCGCGAGGGGCAGGGATGAATCATGGGGTCATTTGCCAAGCATCATACTGTGCAATGTATCAACTGGTATGATATTCTGTTACCTCTGGTGACACTCTCATACCCACACCAAATTGCCAGAACATCCCATTCGGGTCGATTTTTCCAAGGTGCAAGTAACTCATCGTCCCTGCTGCGCCCAGAGAAACCAAACGCTCTCGGCGAGTGGCTTTGTTTCGCCTATCACTGAGCAACGCTGTACAATACTGCATAAGAAACTGTATTCATAAGCTAGAGCAGGACAGCGACGTCACAAACATCTAAAATCTAAAAACCTTGGGTCACTATAAGCGATAAAGAATCCTTTTTGGCTTTCATCATATCAAAAAGGACAATGTGGCACCATTAGCAAGAACAGAGTGCAGATCGAAATCAGGCATTCACAAAAGAGACAGAAAAACGCAATCCATTCCAGCCACATCTCACGCACAAGTCACCTTGCAATACGGGAAACCAGTTCGCCACTGGGTTGTTTCCAGCCAGACCGACCTCATGATGTTGCTTCAAGTTTTTAAAAAAGTACGCTCAATGGATACACAATAGAGAAATTTGAGGTGACTAACCATTTGCTTCAACAATTTTTTGTTGATCAACCACACACAGCGGGTTGTTGTTCCCAAGTCTTGGTGCAAAGCCATGCCGTCCAAGCTAACGAGCTTCAACGGGTTTTTTGATGGAAAGCACAATAGAAGCAGTTTGGAACTGTACAGTATCTAAGTTGGAATTGCTTTTATGGGGCAGTTCATGATCAATGTGATGCATGGTAATATGTTTTCCATCGTCACTTGAAAACTCAATAGCAGCTGACATGGCGGTGAACTGGAACACAAAAAAGATAGAAAAGCTGGACGAGGACGACCGCCACCACCACCACCACCACCACCGCCACCAGCACCAGCACCACCACCAGCACCAGCACCAGCACCACCACCAGCAAAGGCACCAGCACCAGCCAAACATCAATGTTGCGAAACATGTCGGCGAACATCTTGCAAGCATATTGGCATCTTTGTGTGGCATATTTTGTCGCACAGGGCGCAGGAAAACTTGGAAAACATCTGCAAAAATAAGCGGATGTTTCTGTAAGAACTCCTATGGATTTGCTTTGGATTTTCTTTGTTGACTTTCTTTTTAACAGTTTTTCCAGCAAAATTGGGAACCACTCTTGGCAGAAGAGTGTTCAAAGACAGGTCACATTGTCGTCACACACCAAGCTTGGCAAAATATGGCCGGAGCATTAAATCTGAAAAAGTGTTGGAAGAATTCTTGTATCTATTTGCCAAACATATTTCCCCCCCTCAAAAAACAAGTGGAAACACTGAATTAGAATCCAGAAATCCCTATCTACTAGCATGTTCGAAGTGTTTGCAGTAACTAAGATGAACTTTCGAAGCGAGTGCAAAAAAACATATACCAAAACGCGAGGGGGGCAATTCTTGGATATCCAACCTTATAGTACCTTACAGATCTGCCTGACAATCCCAAATCCTCCCCCAAGGATTCCAAGAAAACCAGCTGATCTTACCCTTCCTCCCATAATCATGGAAGTGAAAACTAGATCCCTCCAATAGTAGCTACCTTTTAAATACAACCATTTTTCACTTCCATGGGAGAAAGTGTCATCAATCACTTTCTGTTTCAAGTCGATCCAAGTGTTGGACCCAAACTTGGACATACATCGCGACCAATGATGCGGGTGTCCTACAAGTGAAGAATGACGGGGAAAAAAACGGTGCTCAAATCAACTGTGACGAAATTGCCTAAGATGTTTGAGATGATACAGTGAAAATCGTGTTTTCTCAAAAACGATTTTGAGTGTTGCAACAATTCTAGGTACTACAATTTCAAAACAAAATACTCAAGATCATCCGTTGTATCCCCTTTTTAGAAAAAAAAACTATCGAAAACGCTTAAGCTTTCAATGATGTTTTCTTTCTCTTGCGCCTGGAAAGGTCGTCCTTGAGGCCCGGGAAGGCCTCCAGAAAACTTAAGCACAAAATCTCAAAGGGAACAATATTTGAGTATACAAGAGATGATGATGATCTACTACATATACAGTATACATGTATGTGACATGTATATACAGAATGTGTATATATATATATATATACATAATATATATATATAAATATACATGTACATACAATTATCTATTTCTTAAAACAATGTAAAACGATGTGATGTGTGATCTTGTGCGATTAATAACATATACTCACTGAATCATGTATGATATATAATAGAATTCGGAAGGGGGCACAAGATGGGAGATGATTCTATGCAATAGACCCAAGTCATCACTGAGATTTACTTACAGGGACTTTGTTCAAATTCGTTCCTGTATCATTGGCCAGGAGGTCTGTTGAAGTCACCGTATGTGAGATGTGGCATTCAGCCAGAAACAGTCGTAACTAACAAGTGACTCATGAACCTGGATGAAAAGGCTATGGCTACTGTGGTACCCAATCCTTTGCACTTTCCATGAAGATCATCATAAAAAATCGAAATGAATGAATACAGAACGCAACCCATGAAGTAAAGCAAATGAAGAAAAGAGGGAAGTGCTTTCGGGAATTCTCCTGTTGCAGTGAGGGTGCAGGGAAGAAACTCCACTGGGACCAGCTGTGTATTCACGTCAAAACACTCCTTGCATTGAAAATTCCTTCGTCAACTAATCAAGGCAAAAGATCTATGATAATGTGACTGTCTATTCTCAGTCTCCCCACCAATCTGACGAATCTGCGGACTCAACATCACGAAAGCAGGAGTCAGCTCCGTTGTCGTTGCGTGAAGGTTCATGTTGACATTTGTTTCTATGGCATCTACTCTTGGAATTGAAGTCTCTCGGAACCCTCACTTCCGTGTATGCTGTATCACTACTGTATCATAGATGCTGTGGCCGCAAGGGCTGAAGATGGCTGAAGTATCCTGTGTCACTTCTCTCTTCCAATTGAATCGTTTCATGCAGCAGTTGCCTGGTGCCAGGTGCCAAGGCTGGAATCCAAAATGGGCAAAAAAACATAAAGAAAGGTTTCATTTGGGTCAATCCAAATGACAGTTGCATCTGCAACATTGTCCTCCAATTCAGCTCCCACGGATTAATCGGATTCCCCCCCCCCAAAAAAAAACATGTGCAACACCAAACAGGATGGTTTTTTTGTAAACTATAAATCTCCGCCAACCAATTTCTCCACAACCGGTTGAGGGATGTTCCTACAAAACAAGTGACATGAAACCGCTCATTTTGCCCATTGCCGCGAGCGAGGGCATTTCGACTTGGCAGGTTGAACAGGTTGACGGTCGATGAATTTCAATCCTACCAACCGAGCACCGGTTGCTTCCTATGCCTTTATTCAAACCAACAAAAATGAATGGGATATGATCAGATGGGCTGCCAGTCTGAGCTCCAAAAAAATGGACCACAATCATATCAGTGATAATTCAATCTTGCAAACTGGAACTATTGCTGTTCTACTCTATGTCTTCTCAAACAGATCACTCCAAGAATAATGTGGCTTCAGGTTGCAATGTTGATCTTGGCAAGACGACGGGGACATGGAAACTGAAAGCAAAGTGAAGTCAACCAATTGCGGATCTGCACCAAAATTGTCTTTGCATATTCTAGGATGCCATTACAATTACATGTCTCTGGGGGAGAAAAACTTCAATTCTTCCCAATTTTGCTGAAACATGGTGCTGATCTAGTTGGTGGTTTCAAACCGGGACCACCAACCCCCCTCAAATGCCTGACATAAAGACCTGATTTTCTCCCACCAGCATATCCAGGAATCAGATTCCAACAAGGAGCCTGTCATCTAAACTCACCTATCTCATCCTATCTCCCATCGCTGGTTTTCAGCTCTCACCTCAACCTGTTCCATTCCACAGCTAGTCCCGTGACTAGCCTGGAGAGGGACGTTTTCTATGGGAAGTTGTCGAAGTTGACCAAATCCCAGAAAACGGTTGTCCATGCTTAACCGTTATCCATTGAATACCAAAACCTAAACAAAAAGACAATACATTTTCTTCGTATGAACTTCCCACAACGTGGCTTTCAGCAGCATGTCAGGCAGGCATAGGCGGCATAGAATACATGACTGCTTGGTGTGGTCTAAACGCAAGGTGTTCTCCAGCTTTCGTGACTGCCAACAAAACCATCTAGTGAGGAGGATCATCATCATCATCATCATCATCATCATCATCATCATCATCATCAACATCATCATCATCATCATCATCATCATCATCATCATCATCATCATCATCATCACCAGCATCACCAGATACACCATCAGCATCATCATCATCCTCGTCCTCGTCTTAGTCAGTACCATGGCTAGTTGCAATTTGCATTCATTGTGGTTGTTTCATTGTTGCTGCTGTTGCTGCAGTTGCTGCTGTTGCTGTTGCTGCTGGTGTTGCTCGAGTTGTTGTCGTTGTTGTTGTTGTTGTTGTCGTGGTTGTTGCTGTTGTTGTTGTTGTTGTTGCTGCTACTGGTGGTGCTGGTGGTGGTGGTGGTGGTGGTGGTGGTGGTGGTGGTGGTGGTGGTGCTTCAACATTTAGGATTTCCCACATCCCTACCTTTGACACGCCACAGGTCCGAAAAAAATTTCGATCCACCCAGCCCAAGAGGGCGAAGCAGAAGCCCAGCGGCCTGGATGGCTTAACTAACTCTCAACGGGAGGGCTGTTGGACTCCGTCCATTCATAATAAGGGTAGTCAGGGCCTATGTTTGATCAAATCACCCCCATTATTGGCAGATTTGTATTCATCCCAATAGTAAAGTGGAATTTTCCATCAAATTTGCATGGCGGATGCCCATATGACCGATAGAAAGATTGGTTTGGGTCGAGTCCCTACAGCTCTTGGTCTCTGAGGCGAGTTCATGCAGCTTTTTGTCATGATTTTTCAGGTTTAAACGCAACTGTCTCACAACAAGAAGCTGAACCCAGATTTGAAAAATTACAACCCAACTGGATGGAAATGTTTTGCATTGTTTTGCCCTGGGGGTCTTTTGAGACTCACCTTAGATTTCAGACTTTGGGGTTTTCTGCCTGACTTCCATTAGGAGTAGGCAGAACTTGCCAACACTTCACAAAACGATGAGCTGTCTGAAGGAGATAGCGCAATCCTTGACTATTTGTTTCATGAATGGTGAGTCGAAAGAGAACCAACTAATCGAGAATCATTATTCATGGCAAGAATATTCAGCACAGTAGTCACATCATTTGGTTTTTGTGTGTGTATACTGAGTTGAAATACTGAACTCCCCAAAGTTTGTATCACTGAATTCTCTCACTTTCTATTCACATCCAACTGAATTCACCAGAAACATCACATCAGCTGCACCAACACATCAATCCACAACAGCACGGGGCTGAGTGAACAACTTCACCGGGATCGGATAGGGTAAGAAACAAGTCGACTTTCCTACTTTTCCAGTTGTTCTGAGGTGTTTTTGTGGGGGAAGTATACTCAAAGATGCCGGAGTGTGAGCTTGTAGAAACCCCATTATAACAGCTTGTGGTTAGTTAGTTAGTTAAAATTGCTGTACCATTGACTACCCTGCTGGGAACTAACATATCCCATCCTAAGGCACTTTTGAAGATGATGTTCCTTTTCCCATGGTGGGATATGTTAGTTTCCTGGAGGGTCTTGGTCAAATGATTTCGGGTTCCCCAAGCAACAGAATGTTTTACTACTTGCCTTGCCCTCGCCAATCCTTCAGGTGGAACGGAGCAAAGAACTATTGCCACAATTCGGCATACGGCATACGCAGGAAAAAAATCACACCGAAATTCTCCTCCAAAGTCACTTTCCTAAAACGGGTCTACACCTATTTGTGGAATCTCGACTTTGGACAGGAACATCTCGACAAACAGCAGGATTGGATGCAAGCCACAAGGAAAAATGCAACATTCTTTGGGAACATTCTTCTATGAAGGGGTTCATCCATGCTGTTTCCTAGCCAAGTGAATCATTTGCTTCCAATTTTCTGCTGCTCATCACAGAAAGAAACACTGCCCAACGAACCAAAGACAAAGCTTTTGGTCGGAGTCAGTCTCTGCAAGTGTCGTTTCAAAGCGACTGTGTGAAGATTTCTAGCACACCTTCCGATTTTTGAAAGAGTGAAGATGCATTGGACCTTCTTGGCAAATCTGAGCGAATATCAAAATCCAGTTCCATGTGTAAAGTTCTTGGAAAAATCAAGTCCAAATACATGTCACAATGACATAGGATGATGCAAATATATGATCGTTATATGCTTACGCATACATGTACGTATCTATAGGTATAGACAGTGGTCTTGCCAGCCCTTTAATGGCACACGTGCATGTCATACTTTAGTAAAAACTCGTACTAGTACAACCATGGAGCTACAATGGACTACAGCACTGACACGACACCTGCTGAATTCCCAAACAACTCTCCCTTCACCTCCGCCACTCTGGACGAAAGGCCTGGCAAGCCCGCGCTCTTTTCGGTGCAGCATGTGATGTTATAGGTCGTAGAAACAGGGGGTCTCATTGGCATACCTGAAAAACTTGACATGCATGACTTGACATCATGGTGTCTGCCTTTTTCAGAAATGTTGACTGGGAATCTAGTGACCAGAGAAACCCACAGATTCAGCAATCCAGCCGATAAAACCAATAGTTTGGAGCCCAAGTTGTGGTAGCCCAGCAGCAGCATTGGAATGCTGGATTCCTATGAACCTGAAACTGTCTGATCCCAGTTCCCAACATCCCGGAAAATGAAGATAAATTCAAAAATTCATCCACCTTCGGAATCTCTTTCGGATTCTGAGAAATTGTGGTCGAATCATCCGTTTCCGCCTTCAAAAAATCAGCCTGGAGAGATTCACTGCACGTTCTGGCAAGGAACCCCAGGTGCCTCTTCGGTTAGTTCCAAGCCTTCAGAGCCTGTCGCGTCAAGCGACAGCAAAGAAATTGATTTTGTTTCTACAAAAACTAATCAATCTCACCAAATATGAACACAAACTTCTCCCCAAAAAAACTCAACAGCTTAACCTTGGGTACTTGTGCTTGTGCCCAGTGAAACTTGAAGACTTGTTCCATTTTCTGCCTCCCAGCCGTTTTCTGCTCATGTTTTTGTGTTCAGTTTCACCTTCAGGCTTGGACGCTTCGAAATGTCACAAGAATCGTTGGACTCCTGCAGAACAAGGGGCACAGGACGTGATTCCAATGAAAGTGTCCGAAAAAAACGTCATGACATGAATCTTTCCTTCAACCCAGGGACGCCAGAGTTTTTTTGAGGAATCAAAATTAGTTTTCTTCCATTTGTCAGTTGTGTCTTTCAAATCAAACGGTTTTTTCTCTCAAAGTTTGGAGTCTGAAATGCTACGGATACCTGAAAATACCTGAGAAAAGCTAGTTTCCAAGCGCGGTCACCTTGAAATTTTGTTCTCCAACGACTGACAACCCCACAGGGTAAGCAATGACTGCTGATCCAAGTCTACATAGATTACCGGTTTGTTTCTTTAAGTCGGTACAAACAGAATCAAATATATCTGAATGACAGAATGTATATGTCCAACACGAATATGCTGTAGGTGACTTTGCTTCTGACCCCTGTCGAAAACATCTCTCCTCGGTGTGGCTGAAGGTGGACACCACGGTGGTCGATTCCAAGGTGTCATCAATGGACGGCTCCTCTTTAAATCAATCGGAATCAACCAATGTTTGTTGGTATTTTGTTGTTCGTTGAGCTTTTTGCTAAATTGCAAGGTTTCTTGGCTTACCAAGCCTTTTGCCTTGTTCATGCCCATTAAAAATCTTCATTTGAGGATCTCATGGTGCGGTTTCAGTTGCCGGTTTGAGAATCCTGGGAATCTAAGAGTTATCTTCCAGCGAAAACTGATGGACCTCAAATTCCAAACCAACAGTCCAAAGCAAGCAGTTGGCTAAATGCTGCTCGAACATATATGTAAACATGTGGATATAAATACATCTAATTACATCGAAATGACTACTTTTCTCATCTTACTTCTACCAAAGTGGGAAAGATCAGATTCACAAGCTTCCATATCCCGGTTCCTAGTTGTCAATACATCAATCATCTCCTGCGCTATCTTTGTTCCGCGGCGGAAGAGATTAAACCACGAACTGCGGAAGGAGCCTCTGATTTGCGGCCAAAGCAATGGTCTTGATTTGTCACTGTCACGTATTACCTTCATGTACTCTGGGCACTAATATCCCAACACACAAAAGTCACCGTATGATGGCATCCATGCTTTCTGGTGCATCTTGTGGTGCTGAAGGTTGAAGGTGTTTGAAACTTCTATCGGTTGGAGTCTTCAAAAAAGAAAGTGGAAGAAAAGTCGTACTCCGGGATGGTGACTAGATCGAAAGTAGCTCATCTGGAGACAAACCTGTTGCATTGTTACATCATATGTGCTGTTGAGTTGATAAGCTGATAAGCTATATGACAGTAACTTCATCAATCTCAAGGACATCAAGTCCTTCCAGACGTACCAATTTATTGTCAAACTTATGGCACCTGCTCATGTTGCACAAGTTTCATACGCAACATCTGGAGTTCCCAACCTCCCTTTTTCTCTTTCTGTGGTACCGCATGGTTGTCAGGCCTCATTTTTTCTGCCACCCGAAAGCTGATAGAAGAAATGTTAATTTTGTGCAACTTTCAAAAACAAATGAAATGAAATCAAATGAACTGATATTCTAACATACAAGTCCAAAACTCTATCGTTTCTGCTGTCATTCGTCCTTCCTCCTTCACTGCCAGTGAGCTTCGAGTTCTGGTTCTCAAAAAGGCCATGGGTTTCTGTCAAAGGGGCAAAATGATGTTTCTTGAGACACCAACAAGCACCAAGCTCCACTCTTCGGAGAACTAAGGCTTTGTTTTCTGCCTGACATCACGAAACAACTCATATCAGTCCAAGCATTGTGTCGGCACGACTGTCTCCATTGGCACACTCATGTACTGTATATGAATATGTATTAACTACATGCGGCGACCCGAGTTGGCCTGGTCTAGTATCTCATGCAAAATGAAAAACTTTGGCAAACATTGCATTATCCAAAATCTTAAATCCTAACTCCAAAATCAAAACTGCGGATTTTGGATTTTGGGCGCGCCAACCAGGAAGTGGGATCCGATTTGGACGTCTTCCAAGTGCTTGATGATGGCGTGGGCTATTCGAGTCCCCTCTGGTCCATCAATTTTGGTCCAGCCCCTTGACGTGGAAATCGGAGGCCGGTTTCCAGCTTTGAGACAGCGTCAGGAACGTCTATGCAACGAGAGTCTTGAGGATATAGATACTCACACGGGCTCTAGCCTGTTTGAATGTATAGAGATATATTCACAATCATATAGATGCTTGAATATGTGTATACATAAATATACATATATGTATGTACATAGATGATCATAGATGTATATATGTAAAAAGAATTATGTAGATGTCTTCGATCTCTAGTTGTGATGAGTTCCTCTATGCGTAGTTCTTGTAGGTGCTAGCGTTGGTGTCAGCTTGAACATGAACAATTGCGATGATCTGATGGCCAACCATCCGCTAAAACTGGAGGTAGTGTTTGATGCTGCTGTGTTTTTGTCACAGCTTATGTGGAACTCAAGCCAAGCGTATTAATTTCCAACTGGTGAGTCTTCGCGAAAAAAAATGGTGAACTTCGCCAGTGATTCAAAAACAACGATCACTTCTCAAAGTCTTCATTGCAACTCTTTGTTCTATTTTCACTTCCACTTCCACTTGCCTTTCCTTCTTTTTTTCAAATATATACTTTTAAAAAAAAAAACATGATAATCAGATTGGCTTGATTTTTTTTGATACCTTCCGACATTTCCATCAATCTCATGGAAACCATGGAGAGAACTTCCTGGTCAAAGCCTCGTGATCTCCACCATGACATACTTCCCGAAATGGACGACGGCACGTCGTTAGGCAAGGTTGCTACTGGTCATCGGCGGTCACCGGTGCTTTCCAGAAGCGCTTTCTAAGGCATAAGGTGTGTCTTTTAAGGGGACAAGTTTGGTTGAGAGATACCATTGATGTTTATCATCAGGTGATGTTTACCATCAGTTATCAGTTCCTCTTTGCGACACTGTCTCTTGTAATGCCTATTCAAAAAGATGATGGAATTGAACCCATGTTGAGGACTATGAACATCCATGAAGATTAGAAACACATTACAAAGTCTGGAACAATCAGAATGTCATCAAAACTAGTGCTATCTACACAAAGCTGTTGTGAGTTCTCCCTTAACCCCAATCTGAATCAATCTAAAACATGCTGTAGCATCTTGTAGCAAAACGTGTGCATCACGCCAGCAGCAATGTGCAATGCTTTCCTCTACATGGAGCAAACTTCCAAAATTTACCGTAGGTCAAAAAGTAATTCTTTACTTCCACTACATTAATCACCATGTGTGTGTGTGTGGGTGTGTTTGTTTCCGATCACCAGTCACAATCCCCAATCACAATTACCATTGGTAACTCAATGTGTTTCTTTCCACATCTCTGCTAAATCACCAATGGTTCCAACTTGTTCGTTTAATCATTTACCCTTCCCCCCAGAAGCATGGATTTGGAAAATGGGTCCCTCATGGTCCCTCCAATATTAGTTTCCTTTCATTTAGGGTAATTTTCCACTTCCATGATTCTGGGAGAAAGGGTATCCATCCATATCCGAGGCCGTTTCCAACTCTCCGCTCCTGAGCAGGGGATATCTGGCAAACCTCAGGATGCAAGTTGTGAATGCAGAAGTTCCCCATCATTGGTGGTTGAACCAACCCAGTTGAAAAATATGCTCGTCAAATTGGATCATGAAACCCCAAGTCATTCGGGGTGAAAATTCACCCAAAAATGTGGAAACCTAGTTCCATATTTCAAACCACCTGAGGTTGACATCACCTGAGTTTTAATTCCACTTGTTTGAGGAAAAAAATCCATTTTGGCGTTTGAAGTGAACAAAAACATCATGTTGGAAAGGAACGTCAACATACCGCAACTCTCTGCAAACAAGGTTCTTGAGACAATACTTCTTGGAGAATTCTTGCCACTTTCCAGCCTCAGACAAAGGCTCCGAATGGGTCCCGAGTGCATGATTTGATTCCCCGCAAAGGTTATCCAAAAAGGCCATCTTGAAACTATAGATCATTCTTACTGGGTGCAATTCTTTTCAAGGTCTCATCTTGCTTCCAGTCTGGGTGCGATCTCAAGCACTTTTCTACTTGAAAGGTAGAGCATCTCAGACATGATCATTATTGTTGTTTCATGTTTATGGCTGTTCAACGTGTCACAACGACGACGAATCCACTTGTAGAAACAACAACACCTAATGAATGGCTCGTGTGCCACTGGCTCCTGGCTTCCAAACTCCTCCACAATTAAAGGCTGTCGCGCACCAAGTGCACAAGATCGGATCTGGCAATTTGTCACACGTTTTTCACTGTTGAAGGTTGTGAAGGCTTGGTGTTTCTGGATCAGTCACTCGGATATTGGGAGAAATTGCAAGAACTGAATCCGATAATTCAAGTCACAAGTCCTGATTTCCAGTCCATACCAGTGGCCCGTGATGATGGAATTCGAACCAAGAAGAAACTCGAACTCCACACCTCTTCGCTGAAGCGCACGGCCTTTTCAAAAAGATGTGTTCGTGGTCTGCTCCCAACTCAAAACAGTCTCAAACATGTTGCAAGACGAGTTTCACTAGTGACTAGAATAAAAGCTGAAGCTGTTCAAGTTCATGTATCTTACTTGACCCCTATGTCACCGATTGATAGTCTACGCAATCCATGTCCACTCGATTCACTCTAACAAAGCATCCGACCTCGGCCAAATCCAATCGCTCTTTGGCATCCTTGTAGGGAGATTGAGCGACGTCAAAACACGGCAGGAGATGTTTTGCGAGTTAGGGCCAAGTATTCCAGATTGCAAAGTTCAGAACATTGAGTTTCAAGAATGAAGATCTATAGAATCTACTATAATTCTACATAAATCAATTTGTAAAATCCTCTTCCCCTGGTTTCTATCTTGTCATTTATTAACCTCTTCCCAAGGATTTTACATGACAAATCGAATCAATGACAGCAGTTTTTAACGCAAGGCAACGGATCCTTGCCTTGGTGAGCAACCGTGTGACTACCGATTGAAGATCCTGAGAACAAGCCTCGGAGGAAAGTGGAACGCCCCAGAGATTCCTTGGAGAAGATGTTTCTTTCAGAGTTGGAAGCATTTCTTTAAGAAACCGGAAATCACAAGGCAAACACCTCTGGCAAAGGTTTCTCGCACTCATCCACAATCTGCTTCGCAAGGGCCAGCTGATTGTTTGCCTTCAACTGATAGAAGCATATAACGTGAGAGCAAGAGAGAGAACCTGTAAACGTGTGTATGTTTTCAAGTCTTCAAGGGCTTCCTTTCCAGCCGTCAGGGGCACATTTCTGCATCAGTTTTTACACTTCAACTCAGGCCCCCGAGCTCCGATGTCTATGACAAAAAACATATATACTGTCAACACGTTTTTCAAGGATTGAAATACGATTGGAACTGACAAACACACAACACCCTCGTCGTATTTTGATGTCTCATTTCAGAGTTCTCTCTTAGCTGACTCAACTGCAACGTCATTTCCACCTCAAAGGGACGCCGGAGGGAAGCCATTTCGTACAAACCTGAAACTGATCGGAAATGACCACACTTGATATGCGGCTTTGCATCAAAAGATACTGCACCAGGTTCAGGAAGTAATAGCTATTAGATTTACAAAACTGTGTAGTAGTAGTAGGGTCATCGTCACGTGAGCCGATAGGTCCCACCCATTTCTTCCAACAAGATGCCTTTTGCAAGTGACAAGTCTGTCATGGATTCAATCGACACTGGGCACCCATTCGGCACCTATCATCTATTTCCAGGAAGAAGCTTCCAGAAAAAAGTCTACCCTTCCAAGCTTCTCAAAATCTTAGGCACGGATTACTGCAATTCCATCTCCGCCCAGTACCCTTTCTATTTCACTGGGATCTGGACATACTCCCAACGCCCAGGCATCACTTGCAGCACTGTAGGATTCACCACATACCTGGAAATCTGATCATTTTCAAGAGATTGGGTGGAATTTCATCTCCCAAATTTCCATTACATTGGGACTGAGCCAACTCAGGAGAATCAGCATCCGTGGCAATGAAATCATGGAACTTGCAATCTCATCATAATGAAATGGTTGTGTCGGATCAAACGAGCAAACCTACAAAGATAGCAATCCAAGAGCTCCGAAGATGAAATGCGGGCAATTGGATGGGAGACTCCCTAACCTCGTTTCAATGTTTACAAACATTTTCCTCATGATGGGGATCTCGTTTTCCAACTCTGGAGGGTAACTGTTCACAAAACATCACACATATTGGGACTACATCTCATTTTTGGAGTGTGTTGATCTCGTTTTGCAGGCGAACCTACACGTATTCCGTATTCCTGCAAACCTGCCTACCAAACATGACCAATACTACGTCTCATCCCCGAACATAAGTGCAGTTGCTGACATGCTCAGCCACAAATGACCAAGTCGAAAAAAATTACAAAACATGTTTGATCTCACCCAACAGAACACACCAACTGGTGTATTGATCGTCAGAAGAAAAAAAGAGTCTATCCATCTGATATACTATAACATATATGTATGTAATATACGTGAACATAAAGAACAATGAGTGAGTCGAACATTTATTCCCCTTCAAATTCGGGCACCATCTCAGGAGACATGTAGTGCGGTGTGCCCGTAGTCTTTGCCTCAGAAGCCACGAAGACTCGTCGGCTGCGGTCTGTCTGTGGTTCCCCTGTTTTCACTGAGATTCCCTGGCTGCCGTAGTGGCATCCAAAACGATGGCCACACCAAAATCTGCAAGCTTGATCTGGCGCTTCGGGAAAAAAAGCACCAATGACTGTCAGATGTTTTCCTTTGTAGTGGGAAATGGTATAAGCGCTAGAGGAGCGACAAGACGCGGTTACGCCAAGAAAAATACCAGTTTGGTATATCAAGGTCTTGTTCTTGTGCAATACTTTGTACAGTACTGAAATCAGTAGCGGAGTAGCGCTGATCGAAGAACAATACGCAAAAAACTTGCGTAGAATGATCCCTTGGCGTTTATCATAAGGGTTTCCACCCAAAACCAGCACTTCCTGTTTTTGCTGGTCGTCAAATGAATCCTTTCAGCTTATAACTTCAGAGAAAAAAAAACGTCAAACTGCAATCATCTCCAATGACCAAAAAAAATCAAGCGAATTCTACGGTTTTGCCCAAGCCACCTCCATAGGGCTGGGATCTTGGAGTCCTTTTCGAGAGAGGAGGAGGTTCCCAGGTTTCACCTGGAATCGCGAAAAGTTTTGCAGTGTGTCTTTGCATGGGTTTTTTTGTTGGTATTCATTATGTGTGTGTGTGTTTTTTGCTTTGTTTTTTGCTTTTTGTGTTTTTTTGTGTATGTGTTTTTTCTGGTTGTTGTTTATCTTTTTTTCGGAGCGTTTTGATGAGTTCGTTGGGGTCAGTGAGTGTTTGAGGTAGCTTCCACAAAAAAAAATACATGCAACCTCTGTATGCAAATGCAGTCGCTGATAATCTTTTGAGCTTCACACATCTCGGTGAAGTACACCTTCTTGATGTATAAAACGAAGTGCATTTCCAATGGCCACTAAGACCTCTGAATGACTGTGCAGTCGTAGCTTGAATCTGAGACTGTAAGGATTCTCCCTTCAAAGTTGGATGTCAAAAGTTTTCCAGGTTCGAAAAGATCTTATTGCCACTAAGATAAAAAGTGGCAAGTAAAGAGACCTTGTACCGAAAAAGGGGATGGGACATACAATTGAAAAATAGTTTGGTGAACAGCAACTGGGCATGACTCATTATGACTTCTTGAGCGAGTCTCCATTCAGTCTCATGCTTTGAGCTCCCGACTGAACGGAGAAAGGTTGCCTCCAAGGGCCCTTCGTTACAACTGACACGATGTGCCAGGACCTTGGTAACACAGGTCACTCCGTCTCGATGGCAACATCTGCCAGGACTGTTTAACTGAGGGCTGCACGGACTGGATGTCACCACCCTCCTGGAAAATGAGGCTAAAAAGAAATTAGGATGCTCCATCTTCTACAGGTACATCGTTACTAGTGCTCCCACCACAAGATGTTCAACGATACTGACGGCCAGAATACTCATGTAGTATAGTGCATGTTGACAAGTAGTTTCACCAAAGCCCACATGCCATGGGCCCATCCCCTCTCCATGTATTCTAAGGCCATCCATACAACTGATCGGCCAGCATCCCAATCGTTTTCGTAGCATGTTACCTTAATATGCCATCATACTGGGAAGGTCATGTGTGGGCGTAAGGGATGAGGCCAAGACAAGGCTTGCAAAGAGTCAAAGATAGATCAAATATGGCAAATGTGCAACATTATTCGAAATTCAAATTGTACTAGGTATGCATGATCATAGACTGTATGTATCTATAGATACATACAGTGTATATCTATATATGTATATATGTTATATATACTTCATTCATCTTCATTACTTCAACATTCAAAACAATGCATGCATGAGGCCAAGGAGCAATGTTTGGATGGTGCCCAAAACGTTTCAGTAGAGCCGCTTCAGAGAGCGCCACCTGGTGGGTTTGTGGAAGTTTTTGCGCCTTGCTTTTCTTCTGGGAGAAATAAGCAACATGAGATATGTAGATATATATATATATATGGGTGTTTCCAAAAATGGTGGGTTTTCCCCCCAAATCATCCATTGTAATAGGGTTTTCCATTATAAACCATACATTTTGGGGTACCCCTATTTTTGGAAACACCTATATATATATATATGTATATATATATATGTGTACATAAGTGTATATAAATCACAAAGGAAAATCAACCATCTTGTAACTTGATCTGTGGTTAGTCTTTAAGTAATCGTGAATGGAAATGAATGAAACATATCCATATCTTTTTGTTGAGATACCCAAGAATCTTTTGCGAAGTGTCATGCAACCAAACAATGAACCTGGGCATCCTGTCAGTCGACCTAAACACACCTTTAGCGATTCAACAGCTATGAATCATTGGTGATGCATGCCTTCAGCGATACCGCCCAAGGAGGACTGAAAGATTTAGGAAAACTGCTGGCAATGGGTTTTTTATCACCGCGACTTACTTGCACAATTCGAAGACCACCAAAGACAAATGTTCCAGATACCTGCTAAAAACCACTTCCAAAGTGACTGAAGGACTGGGGAGGCACTAGTCACTGGCTGATGATATATTCATCAAACATCCATCTTCATCCTGCTTCCTCAGATCATAAGTCAATCCCACCTCTTTGGCAGCGTTGGCGGCCGCAGTGTCCAGCTGGTCACATGGAACAATCCTTAAGTGTCCAATGCTTGAATGACTCACTGACTGTACCTGCTGCATCCTCTGAACGTGAAAAACCAATCCTTTTTTTCAATATCTCAACGCATTCTGCTTCGGCTTACTAGGATTGACACTGCGAAGTTACAACCTGTCTTAGCATCTTCACACATAGTTTTTTACAATGGTTGTACATGGTCCCACTTAGTTTCAAGTTCCAAGTGGCTTCATGGCTACTTCACAAGCATCACGAAGATTGCCTGAGCATCATCCGACAGTTTCACCGATTTGCTGGGTGAGTCTGCAACTTGGATTGATTTGAGGCTAGGTTTCCCCCACATGCACAGACCACATAGCCAAAACTCCCTCGACCAATTAGCCTCTCCACCTGGGAGGGTTGGTTACTTTGGCAGATCCACGACCATCCAAACGGAAAGACCAGTAAATCAACGGGCCACGGGGAAAATGGGGGAAAAATGACAAAGAAACTGAAGGTTTTGACCTTGTAGCTATGATATCAATGGGGCCATCACATTTCAATGTTACAGCTGATGTTAACAACAAACCTATATTTGCCCGCAGCAGCTCCAGCACGTGCTGAAAAAAATCTTCCAATGATAGTACAAGTCTGCATGTTGATAACGCGTTCTTTTTTTGGGTTTTCTAATAAAAACAACCTACTTCAATCAACAAAAGGATAACAAATTCATTGCAGACATTGAAATCCATCAATCGTTCTCTCCATCCAGTCCTGCCTGAAAATGACCCAAGGCATCGCCTGCCTGGAGTACATTGACACAGGGCAAGCCCCAGCTTAGTCAAGAATCCTTTGGGAAGGTTACAGTTACACTAGTACAATAGATACGATCTCAGACCCCCATGAGCCGAGAATCCTAAGGATTATATCTACAGCTACACTATTTGAGGGCGCAGCAATGGGCGCCAATCCCCATGCAAAGACACACTCCTCCCAGCAGTACCTTGAGGCCGCAGCTCGGCAAAGTCATTCCCTGTAGCAGTGGACTGTGGTAGAAAAAAGGCATTTTTCCGGGTTGTCTTTCCTTCTCCGACTTTTTGGGAAACGCTCAGAAACAACAACTATCGGATTCGATTTGCTGGCAATTGTTGAGAAACTGTTTATTGACCCGAAAAAAACTGCGAAGTTACACCTGTAGATTGTAAATTGATGTATGTTTAAAATGTCATGATGGTATCTACAAATGCTTATTGTAGGTGTCTTTGACCCCAAGGTGAATCTCCCCCAAAGCCTGATAAACTATCACAAATCAGGGCAGGGGAAACAAAGCTCTAAGGAACCTGAGTGTCATGAATCTTGCCGGTGTTTAAGAGTCAAAAAAAAAACATCTACAAAGATGTTGAGTGGAACTCGAGGCAAAAATTGCACATATGTTAGTCAAATTCATATTTCCTCCCATGATCACCGCCCCAATGACCAAACAACAAACCAAAAGCAACTTCCGCCAAAGTAACTTTGAAGGCTGCAGCTCGCAGCTAGTGGAGGCACATAGATTGCATGGCCTGCAAAGACGTAGGTGACCATCGAGCAAATGAAGGGATCTGTGTCTAAACTCCACCAAATCAACGGGAGTATCCCAAGATTTTCCCATGCGGCATATTACAGAAATATTCATGTCAAAAGTTCAAATACAATTCAAGTATGAATATCTATTAAATCATGTTATGTATAATTCTTCATATGTATATCACTGTATATCTATGATTCGATGTATATATCTATACAATAACCTTGTATTATAGATATCTCTATGCCCAGCCATATCTCATGTCATTCCTACCTGGGTGACTTAGCTGATCCCACTGCTTCAGGAGCCCGATGAAAGCGGCCCCCGCAAAGAAGCTTGAACCGTTCAACCAGGTCGCAAGTGCCAACCGTTTCACTGTTCCCAAGATGAGGTCTCTTCAGACTCAAAAGGATTTTTTTTGCAGATTTGGGGTGGATAAAAGATAAAGTTGTGTGAATCTTATAAATGACCCAAACCGAGACAATTTTGTGTCTGAAATGGTTGTGTGATGTTAGATATATCTACATATATATACTAATTAATCAGTATAGCAGTCATTGAGTCATTATTCATTGTAAAATTCACTGCAATGCAACTCCTTTCCACCCTCCTGGAATGTGCTGGCAAGTCTTTTTCGCAGCAATTTCAGCAGATGTGAATCCCCCACATCCACCAGCCATCGAAACACCCGTTGGACCCATTGAAACGGGAGCGACTCATCAAGGAAGCTGAGTAAATTGGTTTCCAAGCCAACGTCCAAAAGGCCACGCCGTGCGTTACCAGCCACCAGCGGACGTTTTGAAAGAGCGAAGATTCCCCAAGTACGTTAGAGCAAAGCACTGAAGGAGAACGGCACTTTTTGAAGTGGAACTTGAACACAACGTTTTCAACTGACGTTGGAAGCTAGCTTAGGAGAGGTTTTTTTGTTGTGAAGAGAAATAATTAGAGAATGCTTTTTAGATCTTCATACCAGAAAAAATTCAGATCTAAAGCTTTCAACTCCCCCCCAACCAATGCGATCTTTGTATTTGGGTTTGCTCACCCCACCGTCGGTTTGTCACAGCCCACGGAACTGGAGGGGGCCTAAATGTCGACTGCCGTGGTTGCGCAACTCTCTGAGTGTCTGCATCACCAACGGCGCACCAGGTATTGCAGTTTCAAGGATAGGAACAAAACATATTTCTCCTTTGCAGATCTTTGATAGATTTTGTTTACGTCATGTCCTACTCAACAAGTGGCATTTTGTATGATCTTACATTTGCCACATCTTTGCAGCCTATACAGCTGATTCCCAAGCACCCAGTGGCTCAGTGGGCGCAAACAAAGGCACGACGACCTCGAAGGCCAGATGCTGACAGAAGCAGAACGGATCAAACAAGTCATGGTGGTATGTTGAAGATGCATGTCATCATGTGTTTCTACATGGTTTCTGGAAATGGAACATATTTTGCGTTGCTTGCTCCTTTGGGCTTTTGCATGTTTGTTGCAAATTTAGCATATCAATGCATATAACAATATATGACACATGTCAAAACCATATAACAAAATTTAATATTCCAATATGATTTTAAATAACTACAAAGCGGCGGGTTTCAGGCAGATGGAGAAAAGTCAGATCATGCGCAGGAAAGTCACATTATTTTGCGGCAAATCCACTGCAACCGCATCCAGAAAACGCAACAGTAGCCGCATTCAGCAGCAGCATCACAGCATTGCGCACACTGAGACTCGCTGTCGTCTCCGCTGCCCTGCAATTTGCCGCTATCGCTGTTAAAGTTGTCAGATAAGCCAGCCCTTGCTTGTAGTTGTATTCATGAATGGCACGTTGCAAACAAATGCAAAATACCGTTGGCACGCAGGTTGTTGATAGTTTGTGTACCTCGATACTTGACATCCAAAAAAAATTGGGTAAACAACATACAAAATCCATGCACAAACTATAACATCGCGAAAACACAAAGATCGCGGTTGGAAGTGCAAAAGCGAAAGGTACTGCGCACAGCAGCAAAAAGAATAGATGAACTACGTAAGAATATGCAACAAGTCATCCAAATCACTGCAGGCATGCAGAATGATACCAGTTCACCCCACGTCATTCGCCAGGTGTTGGGCCAAGATCACAGTCACTCAACCTGCTCTGCAACTTGACATCTGAGAGACCCTTCTGTTCAATGGCTCTTGCCAGAATTCCCGTCGTTCCCGAACTTCCTGCAGGTAAACACTTCCCAACTTCCACCCAAAGTGGTCAAGATTTGACCAGATGCAACCGGTTGCATCAGTGGCATTACAGTCACATCTTCTCTAATCATGTTCATCGTGTTGAAGTCTGATATCATCAGCATCATCACCATCATCATCATTATCATCATCATCATCATGATCATCATCATCATCATCATCATCATCATCATCATCATCATCATCATCATCACCATCATCACCATCATCGCCCCACCATCATCATCACCAACACCGTCGTCATCATCATCATCATCAGCAGCAGCAGCATCATCATCATCACCAACACCGTCGTCATCATCATCATCATCATCATCATCATCATCATCATCATCATCATCATCGACTTGTCATCGTCATCATCATCATCATCACCACCACCGGCGTCGTCGTCATCATCATCATCATCATCATCACCACCATCATCATCATCATCATCATCAGCAGCAGCAGCATCATGGAGTGATCTATGTGCAGAAGTGGCCTGGAATCTCGGATAATTCTAAACCCTTCGCGACAGATATCGAAATTTCAACCGCTTCATGCCAACAGAGTACAGTAATGGCTTGAAGATCAAAGGGCATTATATTATATGTCATATTCACAAATCATGGGTGACGAGATTGAGAGCTTAAGAATACTTTGTTGATCTGGTGGCTCTGGGCATTTGGAGCATTCTATGCATCTGTGGAAAAGTGGATGGAGTGACAAACCTTTTAACATTATCATGCTGCTATGCAGAATTGAGAAATGCATCCACAAAGTATGCAAAGTTGGGATCGACTGATCTACTCCCTCCCACCAATTCCAAGGGATGTTCCGCCCTTTTTTGTGCAGCTGGCCACAAGAGACAAATCCTGCAACGTTCATCCCAACACGGGTCCCGTCCTGCCAGTTAGATCGGCGAGTAACCTGGCGAGTAACCTGACCAGGTGCACTGATTGGCCATGATGCGAATGCTATGGAAAGATGTTTCTGGAATCTGACTCCATGTTTTTTTGAGTTGCAAAAAATCGCACTGCACTATGAAGAGACTTCTTCAGCGCCTGCTTTACAAGCAAAGAGAACTCCGCCTTCTCATCACGTCTCACCTGAAATACAAACATCACCAACGCTCCTGCCTTTGAAACCATTTGATATTAATTGAGTGTTCATTGAAGACAGCTGGGTGATAGAAAGGGACAAGAGGAACAAAGTGAATTGAAAACCCAAGTTGCAAAACAGAACCCCCAGAACATTGCAGAACACAGTCACATCTAGGCACAAGACTAAGACGTGAATCGCAGGAGTGCCAAAGGCACTTTTTTGTGAAGGCATTTACAGTATACAAGCACCCATGTCACACCTATTGTCATAGAATCATCTATGTATTGGCAGCATTCCTTTTCTTTGCTCACGTTTGACAGCCCAATATTCAAACACCAGCTAATTTCTTGGACTACTCCATATATACTTATATCACTTCGATAAGTTGTTGTACAGTAAGTTACATCAACTTATCAGTGGTTTTTGGTTAACGCTGTTTAAACGCAAAGACAACGTTGCCCATTAGTCCCATATCAAACCCCAAGTTTTCGCCTTCGCCTTCGACAACCCAGTCGAGGACACGTCAGGTATCTGGGAGCGTTGTCGTTTTGGAGGGAACACAGAATGTAGGACTTATATATGCGCGACAAATCATGTAAAAAAAAAAACTCACAGAGACAAGTTTCAAACACAGGGCGAAATGCCATCATGCATCTGGCATCTGATATCCCCTGCGCAAGGAAGATCCCAATCTGTACAATAATGTTCCCAGCCAGTTGCAGAGTCTTTCTAGATTTTTCCACCTTGTCCATCCACTTCCAAAACTGGCATCCCATCAATTCGATCCAATTGGATTCATAACTGGGCATTACCATTTGAGATGGAAACACTACCACTAACTCAACAACACATCTTTCATATTTCATATTATTGTTCCCCCTGTTCCTTTCAATATAATATCAGACTTCTTCCGATGTGAGAGCATGACTTGCCTTGATGGGCTGCGCCACATCCACGACGTTTCCCAAGTTCAAGAGAAGACGCTCCTGTCCAGGTGGTCACATCAGCGGATCACATTGTTGATTCCTTTCGAAGACAAAGATACAAAAACAGTTCTAAAGGTATATTGACAGTATTTCATATTTCTTGAGTTGTTTTATCGAGGTACACTCGTTTGTCTACCTGGTCTACCCCTCAAGTGCCCACTGCTTCCACAAGATCTGCTATTTGAATCCGTCCTGCTGCTTTGCACTGTACAAGTCCAGTAGTGGAGAAGCTTCAAAGCAGGAAAGAACCACAGTGATATCACTGCCACAAATGCCCATACCTGCGCAGTGGGATTCACCCAACTAATATACTAAAGTTTAAGGTCTTAAGCTGGACAATGATTTCTGATGATTGCAGAGAAAGTCATCGTAGAAAGGAAAACACAGTAGGAGTAACAGTAAATTTACGTACTACACAAAACTACATGGCAGACTTTTGAGGCTCTCCTTACCTTCATTCTAGTCAGATGTTTTTTTCCAATCTGGATACCACATCGCACAACTTTGGCGCTGATGTTCGACAAACGCGGAAACCGTTCATCTTGAAACCAAGGTTCCCACTTCCGGTGTGAGACAATGGCTCCGTCGAAACACGCGGAGACCACACACGGTGGTATCTACCAATCGAAAAAGACCGGTCCTACCCTGAAAAGAGGAAAAGAGGCAGAATCACTAGGGTTACAAAGGATGTCCCTTCCTGCGTATGTGAAGCAAACAACTACCAGTACAGTATATTCAACGAATCATGAACTGAAACATTCTCAAAATCTATGCCAAATCGAACCATTTTCAATGATGATTAGGTGCTCTGTCAGCAAATATCTGCATCTTAGAAAGTCTGCGGTATGTGCATCTCCATTGGCCACTCAGAAGGATAATCGCCGCTTGCCCCCCTGCTCCACAGCTACACGCACTTAGTTGAGACATGGTTGATACATTGTTGAGACATGGTTGATGCATTGTTGATACCATAGCATCTTGACATTGTCCAACAAAGATGGGTGGAAATAATTTGGCAATGTCTTGACAAAATGTTATAATTTGCTCCATGGTTTTGTTCCTCATGGCCTTCACATACTCGGTTTTTTCGAGGCTTTTTTATAAGAAGAATCTAAGTTTGTAGAGGACCAACGTTCACCCAAGGTACTGGTGTTTTCTCTGTATCCTGCGGCACCAGAATCTGTATCTCTGTAAATTCTATGTATTTTTTTCGTTATTTAGAATAAACAATCGCGTAGTACGTACCTGTCTGTCACTCAAAATCGACCACCTACCAATCCCAAATATGAATTGTGGTCCCTTTGTAATACATTTTCCAAACATTTCTCCATGTTCAATCCAAATGCAAGGTAGTCCTAGTAGCCAGCAGGAAGTAGTGAATCAGTTTGCTTGGCTTAGTTGCTTAACAGCTGCAATAGTTACAATCTGCTGAGGAATCAAACCTTTAAAGCACATCTCCAACTGACTACCGCACAGGCCTTTGAGAAGTTTTTGTCCTCGATCACCTGAACAAACAGAAATCTGAATGTCTAGGTCCGATGAGACACGAACCGCTGCAGGTGACATTTTTGTCGCTTCAGAATCAGTGATGCTAAGTGAAGTTCCAGGGTAAAGTTCCTCATCATGATATTCAAAATATTATTCCAAAAAAAAAATGGTTCTATGATTTTGGAGTGCTTCTCTGGGGACAAAATTGTGGACAAGATTTTGGATTCCCAGAAGCACACCAAAAAATGTTGACCTTATGAAACTTATGAATCATGTCTCTCCTGTTTGGGGTGCTTCTCTTCGTCCCCGTATCCTGAAATGAGCTGGATCATTCTGCGGTAGCATCCAAATTCCACACCTCTTTTGTGCTGAAACAACAATTTGTGGCTCGTCTCGAATTTGTTGAACCCCCATAAATCTATAGGTAGTAGATTCAAAGTGTGGGTCAACAACTTAGCTAACTATCAAGCTCAAAAAATTGAAAATTGGTTTAATGGTCCAAACAGGTACCAAATTTGGGACGTTCCAAATTTGCGATCTCAAACCGATACAAGTACCCCAACGTCCAGCTCTGGAACCCTCACGCTGTTGACATTTTGTTAACACCTTGCAGCGCTCATTCTTCCCAGCCAGGCTACTGCATTGCTTTCGGACAGCGCAACGTAAGCCGCCTGCCATGGCTCAAAAAATCAATTGCAAAATGATACGGGGAAATCTCCAGTACAGTCCACAAAGGGTTTGTTTTATACTTGACTGTTCTCCTAGATGCATTTTAAGTGTACTTTGCGCTATTCATTGTAAACACAATCTTCATCAATCTTCCAACATTATGAATAGATATTTCAACTCACAAAGCAAAAGTCTCAAAATCTCTGGAAAAACCTGGTACATGATGGTACATAGGGGTTTCCTAAAATGGTGGTACCCAACAACCATGGGTTTTCCTACTAAAAATGACCATTTTGGGGTGTTTTGGGGGTACCCCTATTTATGGAAACACCCACATGATGGTACCCTGATTTTAAGAAACCAACCGGTCACGCGCCTGGAGGCTTCCATGCGTCTTCTGCAAATGTGCTTTCAACTTCGCCAGGCCAAAGAACTGCATGGAATGAATGGATGTGTGTTACATCTGACAAAACATTGAAATACTTATTGAATCAAACAAACAAACAAACAAACAAACAAACAAACAAACAAACAAACAAACAAACAAGTAATAAACAAACAAACAAACAAACAAACAAGCAAATCAAATAAAGAATAAAAATAAAAATACATATACCGCTATAAATCAAATGAAATCACTCAAATAAACATGAATTTATCAATAAATCAAATCAAATGAAATAAATCAATCCAGCATGCAAGAAATAGACCAATGAATCAAATAAGGAAGAAAGCAAGGAACCAAGCAATCCAGAAAATGAGGAGACAAAGTTTCGAGGAGTCAAGGAATGAATCAAACAAGCAAACAATCAGGAACAAATAAATGAAGACATGGACAAAAACAATCAAGGGAGGCCAAAGAGGGAGAGCAAGAGCTATCAAACAACAAGAAGAAGACTAGGAACAACAAGAGCAACCACACCAAGTAGACAACAAAAAAGGGGCACAACCCCATTCTGCTCTAACTGTGGGTTGCAGCCTTTGACAGCTCCCAGCCCCCATCTTATAGGTCCCATGGACGATGAACATCACTACACCGAGACTAGTGAAGGAATTTTTATTGAACTGTGCCTCACTACGCCTGGGAAGTGCATCTGAGAGAATCAACCTCAGAACACCAGAATTTCTTTCAGCAAACAAGTGCTCCCCAATGTTCGATTTTCCAGCTTCAAAGGGGAATTGTTTTTGAACTGCCAAGAAGGTCATCTATTGAAACATGCCAACCTTCAGAGTATCTGAGCTACCCGACAAACGATCCTGAGGGATGCGCTGATGATCATCAAAGTCTAAGATACCTGGATGTGTGATCACGCTGACCCTTGTGAAGAATGAAACCTTCAGCCTTGAACTTTGCAGGGTCACCGGGGTCACCCGTTATAAACCCTAAGTCTGTCTTGAAATATCTTTCTATATACATCAGCCGTATATTCACCTTTGGCCTCTGCCTATCTTTCAAACGGCCTTTATCTGAGGGTCTGGCCGAAGACCATCTTGCCATCTGCATCGTCCGTTTTGGAACCAAACTCCTGGTGGTTCCAAGGTCACATGCAGATCATTGTGAAGATCTGTTTTACAACTGGAATCAGAAAACGCTTAAGAATCCTAGAGTCCCTCCCACATACCTGGATGCTCTCTTTTTGTCTGACTTGCCCCATCCTTCCAGGCGTTCACAAAGGAATTTCGACTCATGCTGAGACGTTGGGAGGCATCAAAAATGCGCAAGTCCAGCTTGGCCTGTGCAGTTGGTGCTGGGAATGGTACATGTGAGGAACCGGAAAACCCAGACCGAAGCCGAGGATTGCGAAACCATGTTATCTATCTTGTTTTAAGCTGAGATTTACTATGACTCAAACGCATGGTGAAAACTCTTCCCATCTCCCCGCACATGTGGTCCACAAACTCACACCCTTTCGCTGCTCTTTTTGCAGGCGTGTGGAGGCTTGAGAAGTGTAGAGTCATCTTTGCCAAAGCAGACTGTGACGGCAAAGTCTTCATCATGTCCTGTGCAATCGTGGATTTTTTGAGAATGTAGCAACTGTAGCATGTTGAGCCCCCGAGAGCTTCATAGCCCACGAGCCCAATCCGTTTCAATGTCAACATAAAAGACTGCCACAGCTTTGGCGCTCCGAAACTTTGATGCTCCAAAACTTGCAACAAGGGAAGAGTCGAGAGCTGTCAGGAAAAGACCTTTCCTTTCGGGGAGACCGAAACAAATCCTGAAGCGTTGCGAAGTTGTTGCAGTTTCTAAATCGGGATTTAAACCTCGATCCCCCCCTCCCCTGTTACCCAAGCAAGTAGGCTTGCATCAAGTTAAAAATCATAAAGCTGCTCAAAGCACATGAGCCTTTCAGGAAACCATCTGCTTGAAAATGCAGACTGGTGGGAACTTGATAGTTGCCACGTAATCCCAGTGGCAACCTCTGATTCTGGAAGAGTCCCTAGCTGGCAAAGCACAAATCAACCTTTCAGCAAGTGCCTTTGCGGCTGGTCAAGGGTTTACTTAGATTAGATTCCCAAACTTTGAACCTTTGAAACAAATTGTCGCTTTCACAATCAAGTAAATTGTTGTGATTTTTGGAGCACAACAACAACATGTGGGAAGGAAGAAAAAACGGTAAAGACACCACACTTTCGGGAGCTCTCCAGCTTTACATCAAATTCACATCGAATTGGTGACTCTCACATGCACAAGGCACGACCTTGTTGGGGTGTGAGGGCAAATATGGGCACCTTGCTCCCTGGCCTGAATTGCTAGACTAAGTTGTCAATAACTGTGGGAGAGGTTCGCATCCAAGCTCCACGCGAATTTCATGAGCCATCTGAAACCCATCTGCCACATAGTCAACCTTAGATCTGCCAGGCAGCACGACGACTGCCGGGGAAAATCAGCTGTGAATTCAGGAATGGTTGGCCCTCAAGGACCGTATTCTGCCTGCTGGATTTCCAGATACACTAGAAACGTACCATACTTTTTCGGCAATTAAAACTGTCCCTGTACCAATAAGACAATAAATCACCGTTGTCATTCTACATCCAATATCCAGCACTGTAGATGTTCAACTTGTGGATGCTGATGCAACCTCTGCTGCTTGGGTCTCCCACTGGGCTGCAACGCTCGACCGAAACTTGAACACGTGGGCGACCTGGCGAGATTCCAAATTTATCCACCAATTCATCCATTGGATCACAAGTATGTGCTGTTTGTGACATGCTAAGCATATCTGACGTAAAATTAGAAAGGGAGAACAAAAATACATCTAGAAAAAATGATAACATGATAAAAGAACATAAAAGACTTACAACAAAAGAAAGTGGCCTTCATAATTCTCCTTGCGGCATTTTAAGGTCAGCGTCCAGCGTCGAAACATATTGCCTGCCAAAGAGCTGGAGTCGCAGTTGAGGTCATAAAGTCTCTCTTGTTGATAGGACCCTGATGTTTTTTACTTCCGACCCTTGGGTTTCTTCTCTGGGTTTGAAGAATCGCATCTTGAATCTTACGCCCTGTCCCCATTTCACCCAAGTGCCCAGACGAAAGATGCGGGTGTAAGTCTTTTCGGCCTGGATTTTGTGGCTTCAGAATAGGAAGGTGGGGAAAGTAACACCAGTTCCCTTTTTGTTGTGGCTTGGCTGACATTTTTTAAAGGTCCTTCACCATGGCGACTCTATGGAAGCTATGGATAGCCATAAGAGATATGCTAATGACTGTTGTTCATACACAAAGCCAAAAGCAGTGAGGTACTCCATATGCAACTTAACAAGCAATGGTTCCAACATGTTCCCAGCATCCATTCTTTCAATGCATCTTATTGTTTGAGGTGGCCTGCATGTTGCCAGCCATGCGTTCATCTTCGAGAACAGCCACTTCTGCTGCTGGAACATCCGCAAGCATTTCAGCCTGCAACAAAAACAGCATTGGATGCCAACTTCCATGAGCAAATCGAAAAAAAATCTGGAAGTCGTGTTGCATCTGAAGGCAAGATTGATCCAAGGTCCGGTCCACTTCATTTTACCAGTTTCGGATCTTTTGACGGATTTGTTTGTTGAAGTTTTCATGCCAAGTTCATGGGGGTTCCACTGCTAAGAGAAACCACAAACCAGTTTCTAGTTGGTGGTTGAAGTTGAACCAACCCATTTGAAAAATATGCGCAAGTCAAATTGAATCTATCTCCCCAATTTGCAGGATGAACATCAAAAAATCTTCCAATCACAGCCCACAACCTCGGCACCAAATGCTCGGCAATGAACCTGAGTTTGTGTATGTATCCCATGGGATATCAGGTGAAATTCAACTTGAACAAACCAACTGGAAGATTAGGCCCAACATCCATACTTCACAAAGAGAGTTGACATTGGGAAAAGGTTATTGCACTGATTCTTTCAATAAACTTTCAATATCTGTCATGCACTGCTAATTCTATGGGTCCACCCTAGCAGTCATCCAGTCTATGGTGCTGGAGTGAGCCCTTTCCCTCACCTCACTCCCCCAATCACTCTTTCGAGCAACTGTTGCGAATGCATCAGCCACCTGCATCCACACACCCTTTTCACCCTTTTCAAGTACATATCTGATGATAACAGGCATCAATCAAATCACCAATTAATGCCTCATCACTTATCCGGTCCCATCGATTCTTTCATTTCCGATGGTTGTTATGTTTTCTTAGGCCACGCATGTTACTTTCAGATCCTGCCCGAAATCCTCACGTTGGTGCATTGAAGTCATGAGGGATCGCTTGCCTGTAGGAACAAGTTGAAGCGCGCTGCTGGTTCAGGACAAATATGACCGGCAGCACACTGTCCATTCTCGACCTGCCAGATCAACCCGATTGTATTGCCCTGGAAGGGCCCTGTCGCACCAGCATTTTACTAACCAACATGTTTCAAATCATGTCTTGAAGGATTGAAACCCACGACGTTGAGAAGTGGCTAGAGGGAAAATGCTTAGCATCCTCCTGGCCCGTGGCTTCAAAGAATATGGCCATGAAGAAGACCCTGGAGCCTTCTTGTTGCACGGGCGCGGTTTCTCGAATCCTGGAACTTCTGTGGTGCAGCCCTGAGAACACACACCGGTACATGATGAGACTGTGTCCTGAAACCGCCAAAACCACAACCACAACCACAACCACCGCAGCAGCAGCAGCANTATATAGTAAAACAAGAAAACAATGACAAAGAAAAATATGTTTGGTCCATCATCACCATCATCATCATCTTCTTCATCATCTTCTTCTTCTTCTCCTTCTCCTTCTTCTTCTTCTTCTTCTTCCTCTTCTTCTTCTTCTTCTTCTTCTTCTTCTTCTTCTTCGTCGTCGTCGTCGTCGTCGTCGTCGTCGTCATCATCATCCTCCTCATCATCATCATCATCATCATCACCATCATCATCACCATCATCATCACATGTTCGAAATAAACAGTTAGCTTTTAGCACTTCTTGACATGCTCTACACATGTTTACCCCTCTGTTGCAAAATTCCTCAAGAGGAGCATCCAAATCCTAGCCCACTGTTTTTATATCACTCATAAACAGATCCTCTGTTGAAGTTCCTTGTCTACTAAGTTCCCAAGCCCAGTAAAACGGAGCTGCCCTCTCGTTTCGGACTGCCACCACTGTCGCCTCAACATCCAGACGTGACCTGCTTCACGTAATGGATTTCATACACTTAGATATACATTTTTGGGAAGTTATACCCAACGCATCCTTCTGCCAAGACAATGTCTGTCGTTAGATAATCTCCACACATGAGCCACATTTGAGCCACCAAGCCGAAACTTTGTGGAAGTTCACCTCAGGAACTTTTCAAGGCGAAAAAGCTGGCAATACCTGAATTTGAATACTTACAATTACAAACTTGCTACAGAGGAAGTGGCTATATTTCCCATTCATTTCCACACATCTTCAACCGCAGTCTTGCAAAGTTTGACTACACCAAAATGGTCCAAGTTCCGGCAATTTTGTCCTCCAAAAGGAAGGGATGACTTCAGGGAAAGGCAAAAATGCCTTGAGAGGCTGGTAGATGCACCTGCTTTTCCCCTGACTAAGAGACCAACTACTCACCCCTATATAAATCAATCAAATCACATACATCTATGTATTGCAAATCATGTCACGATATAACTGTATCAATATCCATATCCTCTTTAAGGTATATAATTTAATTTATATTATACATTTATGTTATTTCACATATACTTATAGTATAATAATTTATGTACGTCATAAATTCATCCTGGAGAAGAAACCGCTGTTTCACACCAGTCAAACGGGCTAAAAACCTCTGCGTTTCCCTTACTGTGCGAATGGATCGATCCATTCCTGCTCCAGCTTGCAGCAGGGCGTCCTGCGCCAATCAACTGACAATGCTTAAAAATCTCCATCTCCTTGGAGAATCACGATCCAAGAAAAATCCCTGGGGTATTTAAGATTCAAAATATCATCTATATAGTTGTTTCCTCACCATTTGAAATGTTCCTTGTCAACTTGGATCATTTCCCCACAGGTTCATGGCTTCAACACATCGGCTCGAGCCTCAGCCAAGGCTTCAGCAATGTTCCGCTTCTTCCCTCGGAGCGCCCCTCCGCTCACCGCGGAGAGAAGCTGACCTTTTGGCGGGATGGACAATGGACAAGTTGTTTGGAGGTTATTTTTTTAACAAACAGGTTGCATTTGGCATTTGATTTCAGGGAAGGTCTGTACCATGAACAAAATGAAAGTACATTGTTTGGTGAGAATCTCTTGAGACAAGTTGATTCCCACTCAGCAAGCGCACGTGGATCCTCACGGGAACCAGCATTTTGGTACCATGCTTGCAATTTGAACCTGGGAAAATGGCAGAGTTGCAAGAGGAAAAGCCCATCGCGTTTAGATTTGGTCCTTTTGCCAAGACAAAAAAAGATCTGCGTTTTGTTCTTTCAGAATACATGATGATAATACATAATGATCAATACACGAAGTATAGTAAATTTTAATATACAGTATATGTTGTGGATATGTGGATAATTACGGGAGAAGATAGAATGATAGAATATCAACATGGACATCCAATGTCTGTCCTACAACACTTGGGGTCATGACGCACGAGGATCATCAGGATTTGCTTCCAAAAAGCTTCCCTGTCCAGGCTGCAAAGCTGATGGAATCATGCAAAGTGTCCAACCTTCATAAGCAACGATCTATGATCTAGGAACCTCCCGCAACCAACAAAAAAAATGTCCATGAATCAGTTATCCATCAGTTATCCCATGATCTATCCATTTCTCCAGTATCTTATGTGCTAAAACCTGTGCCAACGTTGCAAGATCCGATCATTTCGGACCCAGCTGCTGCCTCGTTCAAATCCAGGCTGCGTCCCAAGTAATCACTGAGACGAGCTTGACGGAGAAACACAATACAGCCCACCTTAGCAGAAAGTTACGGATGTTTCCAGGATGGTTCTTCTTTAAAAAAAACGTGAAAAAGGCTATAGTTGGCATCTCAACAAGTTTTCCTTGTCAACATCAAATTTGGGACATAGCTGTAGCGGCTATAGCATGTTGTATCTCCCTTTGCCTGCAGCTTTGTCAAAAGGTCAGCTTATCGAAACTAAGTATTAGACTGCCAGTTCCATTTCCGCCTGCAACAAAGGTTCAGCTGATACCAAGCTCTAAAAGCTGACACTTTTTGCCACACTGCGCCTTTTCGCCCCAAAGATTCATCGCCTCAAACAGGAGGAGACCCAGGGATGTGAGAAATGTGGCCCATTTTTCTTTCAAAATTATGCCAAAAGCTATGTGCCGAAATGCATGTATATTTAATACAATCAGCCCACCGCTATGAGGTCATCTTGTACACATTTATCATTTAACCTTTCCTACCCGCTGGGAAATCCCCACGATTGATGCACCAGAGTCATCCATCAGTATCACCTAAGGCAGCAGGAAATGAATCCTAATCCGCAGCTGAAGATGTGCAAAATTTCAAATCCCACCTGTCGCTTCATACGAGGACCATTGCTGCGAGTTACAACAGTGACCTCAGTCTTTTCTGGCGGTTTTTGACACCCCCCCGATGTGGCGTTAAGACGTCAAGACGCACTCTGCTCATCCAACCTTTTCAGAAATGAGTTTTTGACGGGTTCATCCATGGACTGAACCACTGCAATGACATCGTAGCAGCTCCCAAAGGGCGCATGACCTGGGCAAAAAACAAGTTGAAGCTCACCAGGACCGTGACAAACGATACTTTGCCTCAAAATATTGCATTCATGAGGGGCTTCATTTTTGCTGTTTTTTTTGGAAAGACAACCATTTCAGACTAAAATTTGAAATCCAAATATCCATCCATACCACCCGAACCCCAAATCATCATATCTGGCCATGATGTGTGGCAAAGACATGATATTCCTTCAAGGTCTGGGATAGCTGGATAGCTGCTATGGCATAGATTTCCAGTGATTTTTCTGCAGGATTCGCACTTCCCATTTCAACAAACTGAAGGTCCCAAGCTCAACTCCGTGATGGGGACAAACTTGTAGGGAATCGCTGGAATGCTTCCATCCTGAGCTACATGTGTTCAACTTATGACTCGGCCAATGATCCAATGGAAATGCCGGAAGTTGGATTTCCTCTTGAAGTTGTGTAGCATAATGATGTCTAGTCTAGTTTTTCCCATCGCAAAACTCCACCAATCCAAAATTCGTCTGTTTCCTTTGAGGAAGTAAATAAATCATTCAACATGCAGCTTTTCAAAACAGCCTCTAAAAAATCACCGCTAACTTTCCTCCAAAGTTGAAATCTCAATTACCAACAGTCACCCTTCTGTTTTTTTCAGTCCTCTGGAAGCAGCGTCACAGTGGCCCAGCGTTCGTCCAAGGTGAGCTCCATGGGATAACGACAAAACCTGGCCCGAAAAATCGTGGTGACAAACCACCCAGCACGCAAAATGAAATACCCCTGAAAAATTTAGAGTCAAGTGTCAGCAAACGAAAGACTAAGACTAAGTAGCTCAACAGTTTGTGAGCCGAAAGGCTGAATGATTGGAAGCATCGCAGGTATGACGGTTTCACCCCCTAAAAAAGACAGGCATTTCGGCATGACACACGTTGATGAACGGTCAACCCCACTCCAAGCCTGGCATTGGCTTGCTTCACGGATGCTCCATTGATCTCATAGGTCTTCTTCACATGAATCAGAGCAAAAAACCTGAGTTCCATCCGTTACAGATTCTGTTTATGCCATGCTTCTTGCTTTAAAAACGAAAACTTTCCATCCTGTGGTCAACGGTGAAGCACATTGCAGAACATCCAAGGTGCCCTCGATTGAGCTCACGTTTACTTACACTCATGTGGATCATGACGAAGTGTCAAACACCCTGGAGTACTGGAGTGTTATGATCCATTCCCTCGCTGTGCTTCTAGGACCTATAACGATGGCGGGATCCAAAAAGCAATGGAACTCACGAACTGAATTTTTGAAGCAATGTTAGTACCTGATTCCTCAATGGTAATTGTGAAAAGCAAGAAGTGTTGTAAGTGTTGTTGCTTTTCCATTCGATTTCTACCCCTTCCCCACCAAGAAGCTTATCCACTGCTGCGCCAAAACAGGTTGCACGGGTGCATGCCTTAAACCATTCCATTCATGGTGGGGGACATGTAGGTGGACCCTTGTTGTGTAGATGGTTGGAGTTTTTAAGTTTCTTCGGGATCGTGATGCGGTCTAACATGGCGTAGGTCGATGTTCACGTTCCGGCAACTGGATGCTACGCAACAGCATTGGGATTGATGGAATCAAGGGTCTCGTTCGGAACATCGTTTTCCGAAGGTCTTGATTGCTTGGGAAGTATCCGCATACTCACTCAAAGCCTTTGTACCCGCCAGCTTTGCTGTGGAAAGATTTCTTCACGAGATGAAAATATGTCGAAGATTAAAGTAGTTTTTGGAAGCCCTCTTTGAACCCTTCAAAGAATGCATTCTTTTTAGCAAGCCCTAAAACACAATGTAGGTACGACAAGGTACGACGATTTCATTCATTAATTGAACGTGACATGCTTGGAAACACCTCAGCCATCTGCGCAGCATGGACCGTGTAGGTTGGTGGATTTCAACGGATGGAAAAACTAAATTAAGCAGTTTTGAAAGCGTATTGAGAATCCATTCCATGGTCAATTGCAGCAGGTTTGAAAGGAATTTGAACTTTTGCCATACTTACGCCTAGTTCGTACGGACAACCAACGGCGGGCGAGTTGGACATGAGATAACTCCCTGACCTTCAAGCTTGGAATCCTGGAATTTGGGTCCCCTACTCCTTCTGCATCCATCAGATCCATTGAAAACAACTTGCTGGTCCCCCTCGCATTGGTAAAAGAGCGACAGCCTGTGAGCAATGTTGATGTTTTCAAAATTGAAAGAATTGAATGTGGTGATGTAGGGACATCTCATATCATCTCATACCATTTTGTCTTCTGATTGCCTATCAAATAGCGAGTTTGATGAAGAAAAGTGTTCTGTCCTTAACAACAACTCTTTGCAAAAACAGTGGCCAGAAAAGGCACCACCAAAAATGCAAATGATCGTACTCCTCAAGGCTCTTCCATCGTGGCAAACTCAGAATCCAGAATCCCTGAAATGCAACGGCAAACTGTCTTTGACATTCGTCTTTTTCTGTCGCCTGACTTGCTGAGAACACGTGCACGGATACGGCAGCGTTGCATAAACCTGATCATCAACCATCGACGCGCCGATGACCACGACCACGACCACGACCACGACCACGACCACGACCACGACCACGACCAAGACCAACAACAACAACAACAACAACAACAACAACAACAACAACAACAACAACAACAACAAGAAGACCAAGGACAAGGACAAGGATAAGGACAACAAGGAGCACCAAAAAGCAACAACAAGCAAAAACCAGCAACACGAAGCAACAGCGAGCAACAACCACAAAGAATAAACTCTATAAAACACGATGAGATAAAGATCCCTCCAAACTCAAAAACTGCCCTGTAAGATGGTCACTGCCGTGTATTCCTTCAGGATGCATTTCGTTGGTAAAATACATCGGTTTTTTGGTTCCTGTCCAAGGCCCGAACAGGCTGAGCTGACCGATGGGCACGAGTGGCAAGTTGTGCCTCAAGTGGTTTGAGGGGGCTGGAATTGTGAGTCCGCGTTTTTGATAGTTTCATCAAGAACTGCTCCATAAAACTCCTTTGATTAACAGAAACTCTTTGCAGTCATCAAGGCATGATTCAACAAAAAAAAACATGAACCTGATGCAAAGAAGGTCAAACAGAATCATTAGAGGAGGTGTCCATCTGTCCATCTGTCCATCTGTCCATCTGTCCATCTGTCCATCTGTCCATCTGTCCATCTGTCCATCTGTCCGTCTGTCCGTCTGTCGGTCGGTCGGTCGGTCGGTCGGTCGGTCGGTCGGTCTGTCTGTCTGTCTGTCTGTCTGTCTGTCTGTCTGTCTGTCTGTCTGTCTGTCTATCTATCTATCTATCTATCTATCTATCTATCTATCAAAGATTTGAGTCAATGTGCATGCCCAAAAAAGAAATGGGTATTAAAACTCAACATCATAAACTTAGCTCCTACCTATGCCAAATTGGAGAACTCTCTATTGAATGATTGAATGGGCCGTCGCTACGCAAGCATATTCTTCCATTTGACAAAACAAGAAACACATCATCACTCACTTCTGCTGAATCTACATTCCCTATAATTTCTCTGCATAGGAAAGCTGGAAAGCTGTGTCAGTCGATCCAGCAATTGAAACCTGGACAAGAATGCTCCTGTCCAACCAGGGCGCCCCACCCTTGCAACTGGCTGGCTGCCGGCGGTCCTTCTGCAAGGAGACGAGAACCCGCAAGGGATGGACTTGTCTCAACCTTTGGCGGCCCACTCCCAAATCCCCCTCGAACATCCCATTCTTTGCCGGATTTCTTATGTTAGTCAAGGTCAAACCAATTTCATGCAATCAAGTCCGTAACTCAACCCATTCGCAAAGCAAGGTTAGTGGTGGAGACTTCAACTATGCAACAATTTTCAGTATCAGTTTTCAAGATTAATATACATGTCAAAATACCTGGAAAACACAGTGTACCATTTCAAGGCAATCGCGGCATATTAGCAAAGTTGATGAAAACATTCTTGTGTCACTTGTGTTTTCCAGGCGGGAAAATTCGGGGTGCCCCAACAGGATCCAACGGCTCGTTGCGTCTGCGCAGGGGCGTGGCCACCTCGAAAAAATTCACGCCACTTGTGGCAGTTTGATAGAAGTTGGGTACCCCAAATGACCCAAAATGTATGGTTTCCTTCATTTTCACCATCAAACAAAGGTACTCTAAAAGCTGGAATCATCTTCCAAGACAACCAAATGCCACCCTCTCATCCTCCCTTGCCATTACCACCCGTCCGCTGAGGAATCCCTCACCGACCGAAGGATGGCTTCAGGCGGCACTTGAGTCACCTCTGGTGCTGTTGAAACCAACCCGTTTTGCAGTACAATTTGAATTCATGAGGTAGGAAGGTGCTCTGTTTAAACATGATTTCAACATTCAGAAACCTCATGGCACATGTTAATTCATCTGTGTTGCAGTTCTCAAGAAAACACCGACCTTCACTAATGAGTTCCAAAAAAATATCCTTTGGCTCCAAGCATGAGACAGGATTCCCTTCATAGGCTCAGTCCCGCCTTCTCTGTCTTTCTTTGCTTTGGCACACCTGTCAAGCCTCAAGCCCCAAACATCGGGAAAAGTAACTCGCATGTTCACAAAATCGTCAAAGATGTGCTTCATCCTCTCCCAACATCTTGGAAACGATGCTACTTCCCAGGCCTTGACCACTTTGACCACCTTGGCCTTGTATCGTTGGTACACCCTCGGCACAAAACAGATTCAAATGACAAGGGGTAGCGGGTACCTCTCCACCCACCCAGACTGGGCTGAGGCGAGGACCACAGGTTGACCCAGAATGCGAAAAGTCTCTGGTGATGACTGATCCCAATCCTCCACCTCAGTGAGTAGCACGAGTACTTCGGGAGAATTTGCCATGAAGATTGCCTTCATTTGCAACTATAAATTCATATGAAACAGTACAGTAGTTGAAGGTGATACATCCAACGAACTATATAGTAGACCTTCTACAATGGTCAAAACTTCCGTAGTCCTTGAAAGATGTCCTTGTCCGTTGGCAGCTAGGATCCTTCAAAAGCTCATGGTCACTGGATTTCCTCAGAGTTTCAAATCATGTAACTCCACGATTTGAAAAACACGACTGGTGTCACTGATGCCACCGTTTTGCTCCGATCCAAACACCGGATTTTCCGTGAGAATTCCCCAAGTCCCCGGGCCAAGATTGCTGGTAGACCTCAGGGATAAACAGCAGCTCGGAGAATTTGAACAAACTCTTCATTCGCAAATGCAAATAAAGTCACATATTTTTTACATAAGGATGTTTTGGGGGGGTTCCCATCAGCCTTTCAACTTGCTTGCACAAGTATGTTTCTCTATTTTCGGTATCTCTAAAAGTTGGTGATCAATTGGTGATCAAACCTTTGAACACGGGTTTGTTTTCGACCCCTCAACACTCAACACACATTTACAGGCAATATGAAAACTGGATAATTCCACTAGGCTAATTCAACATAGATACCTCAAGGTGGAAAAATCAAAGTCATTTCATTCTAGATTCCTTTAAACAACAATCCTTTGAGACGAGTTTGTCGGCACTTTGACTGCGGATCAGATTGGCCTTCAGAAACAACCATTGTCTCCCTCTTGAAGGGAGACCAAGACAGCTAGTAATCGCTGGCCTTCATGGGTGCCATTGGTCCACTCTAAGAGCTGGATGACACTGCCTTCAACCGGGTCCTGGGAAGGCAGCACCATTGGGGGTTACCGTTGCATCCTACAGTGGCTAGTGGGCAAAAAATTTTGGAAGTCGGACAGCTGTATTCTATTATATTTGAGATTGATACGAGATACAATAAATGAAACCAGAGCAAGGCCAGATTGAAATTGAAGAAACTTGGATGTGGCAGAAAATGTCCAGCAAATGACCCGGCATATGAAGCATGAACACCCTGTAAAACTTATTCAGCTGCGAGGAATTATTCAAGTTGAAAACCCGCAGAAACGAAAGTCCAAGTAGAAAAAAACACAAAACTACCAAATTTCCCTCGCTCCATTTCATCCATGTGACTTACTCAAAAAGATCTCTTCTTTTCAGCTTATCCTTGAGGTCAGGAGCCAAAATGGCCAAGATGTAGTGACGACCATCAGAGATGCGCAACAGGGTACGGGTGTCCTGCAAGTCTGCGGCAAATGATTTTTTTGGATCCGAAATCAACGGAAAAGACTGCCAAAGAAAAAAAAAGCGGGATGCTCTGACTAGTTGGTGGTTGAAACCAATCCCTTGAAAAATATGCTTGGCAAATTGGATCATCTCCTCAGCTGAATTGGAATGAGTTGGCGCTCCTTTGCATTCTCCTTGGCCATTTTCTTTCCAATAACCTGCCATAAAATCAGTGCGTTGCTGATTCTAAGGGTGAGCAGTGATCAAACCCCCCTGAGAATCAAATCTAAGGAGTGTGCTGGCCAGTGAAATGGGATTGAATCAAAAGTTGACACGTTTTAAGTGAAACTCTGTTTTTGAAAGCCTTATATAAATCAAGGTGACCCACTGTTCAAAAAGGGAATAGAAACCAGATCAAATCAGATTCTAAATTCTTGCATTCTTGATCCTCGTCACTTCTCAACTCAATTCAAACTTTCTGTCAGCTCATAGATTTTTTGTTCGCCCACCTGTACCAAGGGTGTAATGCTGCCAGCTACAGCCTCTCCCGATGCTAAAGGAATGATGCCTCAACGGCATCATCGACTGATGCGGCAGAGGAACCCTTCCGTTGCAGATTTCTCCAGCGTTTTTGAAGCTGTCACAGTAGTAGGGTGGTTCCAAAAAACATGACCCACAATTTGTCAAAAATTGGATCTTTAAATTGCAAGCAGTGATTTTCATCCCTTTCCTATAAAACTTATCGAAGAAACTAAAGGTTTCCAAAGAAATAAGAAGGTTCAACCATCCTAACACCCATCCAGACGAGACCTCGTTTCGATTATGAATCATGAAGCTTTGTCTCAAAAATAGTTTGCAATCCGCCGTATGATAGCCAAGTAAAACTGACTTACCTTTTGTTGAGATCATATTGAATTTCTCATCCTGAAGTCCATTCAGTTTGAGCTTCGCTCAAGAATGTGGCCTGAGAAATTGGATTTTACACAACTCTCTGAAATGTGATCTGTCTTTAAGTATTCGATAGTGTCCTGATAAGAAAATTCCCATGAAATGAAACGAGACATTCTGAGCTAGAAGTCATCAAAAAGTACTATTTATATAACAGGGTTGGGTCCTGCCCATGTTTAGTTTTTTACAGTAGAACTAATGGTTGTTGGATCAGATTTTTGCCATGTTGCATCCTTCCGTCAGGCCAGTAACTCCTGTGTCAGAAGCTGTTGTGGAAGGCCATCCACTGCATCTGCTAACTGATTTCACCATGTGTCAAGAGTACAAGATCTCTCCAACACACAGAAGCCAAATGGAAACGTGGAAACTACCATGGCTACCACCAAAGATCTTTGAAGTTGAGGATTTCTCACGAAAATTGTGCGAAGACAATTCTGTCCTTGAGGATCAAATAACATCGCCACCTCGGTCACTTATACATGGAAAATGTCCAAAGAAGTGATGTTGTTTACATCATGTATATACATCACACGTTAGAAACTTCGTGCCTTGAAAAACACACCGTGGACACCTAATATGCCAACATATGGGGTCCGACTGATCCACCAGAAAAATCTTAAGATTCCCGCCTTGGATACAAAACACTCTCAGCGATCTTTGAACCAGAACCCTGCGGACGGATACCTTCCTACAGTTGTAGAAACTCAAGAAGTACAGAGGTTTTCTGAGTGTTTTTTTCAACTGCCTAAAGCCTTCAACTCTATCATGCCTCAAGGTGACAAGCATCAAAATTTGGACCCTTTCAAATCGTCATCCATTTTGTCCGTCCCGCACAGACCTTGGCAAATCGATCCGGACCTCAGCTCAGGGGAATCAAGGATTAATCTGAAAGCCATCAGCCCAAGATGTCCAAATTTTGGAGAAAAAAACGGTGTATATACAGGTAAAAAAAACACTATGGCATGGCTTCGTCACCATGCAAGGGTGAAAGAAACTCACTTCCTATTCACAAATCAACTGAAACTAAAAATGAAAAAATGCATTGTCATTGTGGGGTGCGGAAGATGCTCCAGCACTGAGCCTCCCTGCATTCCTTTGGGAACTTTAATAAAGATCGCCCGACGCGGACCATCGACTCCAACATCCTTGTGACATGGGGAATAGAATTTTCAACCTGTTTGTTTACATGCGCTTAGCCTTTGTTTGTCAACCCCTGACATAGTCGAGTGTGTCAAGCAACGGTGTGTTTTAATTTGATGGTGGGTGGCGCAAAAAGCACAAGTATATAAATTGAAAGGGACTTCACTGCCTTTGCTGTTCTTTCAATGAGTGGACCATGGAGTGTGTTCCTCGTACGATGCGCCCTCGCAAACGGCGCAAAGAAGAAGAAGAAGAAGGAGGAGGAGGAGATAAGAAGAACAACAAGAACGAGAAAAAGAAGAAGAACAACAAGAATATGGACGCTGTAAAGAGCATCTGTCTGAAACACAAGCCTTCGCAAAGACAAGGTCACTGCTAATTCCATCGAGTATCTTGTCTTTGTCAAAGTTCTGGAAAACGGAAAAATCCTGCAGCACTCATGGACTCTCAGCTTGATATGTAGGAAACCTCAGAATTCAAACCTGGAGTTTGTCCACTATGGAAATCTGAATTTATCTTATAGAAAGACCGTCCTCAAAAAATGTTCAAGTTGCGTATTGTGCATACATCTAGATTTGCGATCTAGATCAGGTATTCTGATCTTGCCACGGTAAACCCCGACATCCAAGCCAAATTCCTGGCTAACTTCATACACCACTAGAAGTCTTGTCCTAAAAAGGTCCAAGGATCAATTTATTCCCAACATCTGACCCTTCTTTGTTATGTGCAAAAGATTGAATGAATTTGAAAGGTACATCATCCCCGCCGTCCTTTTCAAGGCATGCCCCAGTGCCATCACGATCCAGGATGCGAAAAATCAACTGGAGACCATGGTGACTGCACAGTTGACATGATTTTACATTCTACAGACTCTACACCTCCATTTTGATAAAACATTCCTCGTATAGAATAGGAACATAAGACACAAGACACAGAAAAGGGGCCAAGCTGTAACAAGTAATGCATCCATTTGGGCAAGATGGAGTCACTCTCACATTTGTAGCTATATTTCTACAAGGCCAGTGATCAACACAGTACGTGGTATACAAACACTTGCGAATTTTCCGCGCCTTCCAGAATTCTCACAGAGACCAGCAACTCTGTCCCATTCAAAGCATTGCAAAAAGAATTGGTTAAAAAACCCATGTAGTGAAACTCAGAAACAGCTGAAACAATGAAAGAGGGAAATAGTGAAACTTCCATATAAAACTTCCTGTATTTTCCTGTTCCATCTTCACTGACTTTGCAGCTTGCAGCTGTTTATCCATGGCACCTCCAAAACACCATTTTTCGTCGCTTCTGGCCATTCCAACTGCTGCATGCCATTCTCGAAGTCCTTCAAACTGCAGGACATCATCTTAAATCTGAGGGAGCCCAAAATTACGAATAGGATTTCATGAAGGGAGGGAGACCAATTTGTGAAATGTTTTTGAGTTCAAATGCAATTCCCTGGTTGGCCAACAATTCACAACTTTGCGTATCTCATGCTAGCCAAACAGGGATCCTCATAGGTGAGCCGTCCACGTTGGGTGAGGTCCAGTTGGCGGAAGGCTTTCTTGACACCTTTGCACTTCTCCTGAGGTGAGCAAGGCTATGTGGGTTGGCGGTGTCGTGGAACTTCAGTCTCCACCCTGACAGGCCTCCAGAAACTTCTGCAAACCTCAGCTGTGCTTCGAGACTTCACAACTTTGGGACTGTCTGAATTTAGCACCTTCTTAATGAGCTGTCTTGTCGCGAGGCTCAAAGACGTCACATTTTGGCCGAACAAGTCTGGTTTGACAAAAAAACAAGGCATGACCAAGACACACTTCAGGAAGACTACTTACTTGTTACGTATATAGGGTAAACAAATACTATAGATAAATAAGCTTGCGTTGTTGCAGCGTATGCAAACATCTCATATTGTTACCTTGTTGTGTCCTGAAAATGTTGTTTCTATGGACTCTTATGATCTCTCGGCTGTTTCCAATTCAAAATCCTAGGTACCGGAAAGGAGGTGCAACGTATAGACAATCACTCCAGCACCGAGACTATGTTGAAGTGCCACCTGCCAGGGATCTCGGATCTCAGCACGTTTTACCCAGCACCTTTGTCTTCCAATCTATGCCTACTACAGTGACAGCTTGCGTCACGTTCCTCAACCCGCTCGACGTCTTGCAACTTGCACGACCCACTTACGATGCTTGGAACTATCGCATAGCCTTTTGACCTGCGCCACATAAACCTCGATGCTGAGTCCCGATAGTCGGACAAGAGCGCTTTGCAACACAGTATAATTATGACTACTTCGAATCTTTTTCATTAAACTATGAGGTCAACATTCCGGTTTGTGAAGGGAGCGAAAAAAATGATGCGTAATTTAAGAGTAAAGAATCTTTTCGAGCAACGAGAAAGACATGGTTCATATCCGACACGAATCTCCCTTCCGCTTCAGCCGGGCGCCTTGCAAGCATCGGGCCTGCCCAAGACAAATCGGAACATGGAGCGGGCGCAGTGCAGCAAACACCTCGCCGTATTTCCAGCCAACCTCACAAGACATGACATGACATTGATCACCAAAAACCCATGTGAGATAACGATCCATTCTTTCTGCCAAGAAGCTCCTCCTCAACACCAGCGATCACCTCAAAAAAAGGAAAAATCGGGCCCGGCAAGTCCTGGTGATCTTGCAGCATCTGCAGAATTCAAACGTCAAGTTACCATGCATTCCACCACCCGCTTCTTGTCCAACTTGCTACGATTTCCCGCAAGATCCTTAGCATCGTTTTTTCAACCAAGGCGCCAATATTGCTACGATGTGATTTCAAAATCCCTCGGTCAAAACGGTACATATTTGTTTCCCGTGTATCACCATTCATATAAACATATACTCAGGTACTGTAGATGTACAAATGTCGTACATTCTCAAAGATAAGTATGATAACATATAATTTTATATTCATTATGTCAATTCCCATGTATCCTAAGAAACACAAGCTATATACCTACAAGAAGTTTCATCGAGGACTGTCCAAATATCCAGGTCCATATCTGAAATATAGGCCGAGGTTTCTACAATTCAAGAAGCAGTTGTGCCGTCCTCTGCGAAACATCTGTAAGAGGGGTGTAGTAAACACTATCGTTTGCTTACTATGGTTGGCCAAAAAAATATGTACCAGACCATATCACATAATTACATTGTAAATCACGGAAAATAAAGAATCATCTTCAGCAGATGGTGGAACACACAGTATCTAATTGATTGAAAATGATGAAATCATCTGCAAGGACATTCAGAACATGAGTCCTCAGGCATCAAATCTGGGATTGGTTCGCCTTTACCAGGGGTGCCCAATTCCATAGGCAATGCATTTGGGATAGAAAGCCTAGTAAATGGATCCAAAGTCGTTGTTGCATCCAAGTCTGCTTGCAAATGAAGAGGCAGGCACTTGGTGTCACATATCTTCAAAGATCTTCATGCGCTGTCACTAGGTCACTATGACAACCTTTGGCCTCTGGAAACATCCAAGTACTGCGTTGGGGCATTTTCCCACAGCTTTGGAGGGGGGCGCAACACGAAGCCGTTGATCTTTGCTATCAAGCAAGGCCTAAGGCCCTAAGCCGATGATCCCCTGGGACATCTTGGACGCCCTTGGAGCTTCGATAAAATTCGCTAATGTCGACCTGGGTGTATGGGTAACCCTTCCTTTCCAGCCATGCCACTTCAGCTTTTTGGGAATTCCCAAGTCCTTCGGATGCGGCGAGGAAATCACGGTCTTCCTCGGGCAGCCAAGCCCAGAAAAGTCGCTGAAGCTCCCGGCTGTGCTGTGAAGAAGAATCTTCGCCTGCATCCTTCCTAAGGCTGTCAAGGCCGGCAGCTACCGCTTCGCGATAGGCGACCGACTCTTTGAACTCTTCCTTTTTCTGCCAAATACGTTCTCTCTGGCAATGCTCTGCTCCAGCAGTGGCAAAACTTTGGACTTTGCCTCGGCCCTTCATATTCTCAAAAAAGAAGACCTGTAATTCAACACTGCCTTTTCGATGTTGGCCGCCCATAGCGTCCACCATCTACAACCCCATGGCTTCTGTTCTCCATATAAAGGAAAACACCAACAGTCTCCCCACAACGACTCTGAGGATGGAATAGGATCATGCCGTCCGAAATTGGGAGAACCCTTGGGGAGAAAAACGACAGCAGCACTGATCTGACCGTCATGACTTCGATCCACCAGAGTTTGCCAGGCGGATTCATATTTTCCCGGCCAGGAGCAAACGCAGGCTTTGGAACGATCTGGAATCACATTGCCTTTGAACGTCAATGTGTTGTGGGCAGTACGCTCGCGAATCTCAGAAAGGTACTCCTTGGTTGACAACGGCTCCCGGCAAGCACAGCGCGCATAGAAAAAGCAAATACAAAAGCAGCATGGAATGGACCAAAGCAAGACTATGGGCCATGTGTAGTCACTCTCGGCCAAGATCCAGGACAATAATCCAGCAACCCCTACACACGGAACCATTGATCCAAGCGCCAAAAAATAAAGCTGTCTTGTGTTTGAAAAGGATGAAAAGGATTGGAACAGGAATGGTGCCAACAAAGCCCTTGACAAAAGTATTTTGCTTCCATCATGTCTGCCATGTATAATGTCCCTCCACGTTTGGTCCCACATGATGACGGCAACCATGTAGCTGAAGGCGTACCACAGGGCAAGGCTCGCCAGAACAGCTATCGCGGTCGCTAGAACAGTTACCACGACACTTCCCAAAGACACCAACACATCCCCGAAAAGTTCGAGGCCAATGACAAGGAAACAGCTGAAGCTAAAGCCTGACAACGTCACCCCGCCCTTGAAAATAAGCCAATCGTTTTTCCAGCTTATCTGCTGCAAGTACAGCATTTCAAGCTCTCGCCTGCGTCCACGTTCTCTTTCCACTGAGCCTTCTTCATTCTCAAGAAAGCGTGCAACACGACCACTGAAGTCCTCAAAAGCTTGCGAAATCATCGCCTGTGGTCCCAGAACTTGTTTGCCACAAATGCCAGGATCATCCCTCAAGCGTACTTCCACTAGTAAATCGCTGATCTCAAATTTCAGGCCTTTTCCTGGATAAAGAATTTGCCAGCCTTCTCCCAGGTTGACTTCAATAGCTGCCTTCAAATCATTGAACAGCTCCTGTGCCCCATGCTGAAACTCCTCCATCGACTGCGCAAATGCAGCCAGGGAGTTGAGCCCAAATCTGCGCCCCCACGTTCCATCCCTACCCTTTGGTGATCGACCTAAATCTGGAAGGACCATGGAAGGACCATTGGTCAAGGAAGGTTTATGCCGTTCATGCCGTTTAGGTATTCGCCCAGCTACTCGGGCAACCACATCGTAGACCATGTCATGTCTCTGTAGCAAAAGTCCCAAGGCTTCATTCACTTCTTCTGGTCCTGGTGCATCAGCCACTTTGGCTGGCGTTGTTTGGTGGATTGATTTGTGATTTGTGTTTGTTTCTCTATTTTTTGCGGGAAAATCCTTCGGATTCCTTCGATATGACTTATTATGAATTCTATGGATCCAGCCATTCGAGAGTATTGTCATTTTGCAGCCGAACTCTGGACCATGCACTGAATGTTCCTTACTCTGGTGCTTGTCTGGGTTTCCCAGTGCAATGAAGACGTTTCAAAATCAGTTCTCCCTGGAGCAACGTTGCATCCCTCCAAGGTCAGTTTTGAAAGCTTTTGACATCCATCATCTTTCACCATTGGACCATCAGGATAAGACACTACACGCAAATTCTTGGCGCCTGCAAATTCCAACTCCAGCAACCCGAAATCCTGGCAGTAGTGGGTGAAATCACCTAACTTTTCTGTCTCCTTTGACCCTTCAAGCACCTGTGACTGTGACTTCTCCGTCACAAAAAACCAGCAGTCTAGAAGCAAGGTGTGTTCTTTTGATTGGACAAGTTGCCTACTTGGAGATTACTGTGCATCGTTGGATAGCCACCCTCCATGTTCAAAACAGCTCAAATCTTCATGAAACCTTCCACCTACGCCAATCTTCTTCAACCACGGGTCCTTTTTGGAGAGTACACCATCTCGATCCTCAAGGGCGTTTTTTCACTGGAAAAAAAGCCCACCAAGCATTTCCAACATCCAAATTTCATCAAAGGTGCTCTGTCCAAAACTGTAAAGAGCCGAGTGCCTCAGGTTCAACAGCAGCTTCACGACTTGAGGTTTGCCACTACATGATTTCTCCGAATGTGCTTATAGGTACATCGCGGCACAAAAAAAGCGAGTGCAGAAGCAAAGCTTGATACCACTCCACTTGCTTTTTTGCCCCTCACAAAAGTTGGAAACTTCTTTTTTAATGATGTCATGGATTTTGAAGAGTACGAATCCTTGAACCAAACCCCCGATGTTTTGGGAGATCATACCATTCTGTGACCACGCCTTGCAATGCCACACCAGGACGAAAGCCTTCAGCCTTCAACTTCCGAACAAAGGCAAAGGGCCTGATGCACCTCGGGAGCATCGAGATGATACGCTTAGATACGGTAGATTCACCCACGGTGAAGGGTAACATGTGTTTTTTTTCGTGTTCAGACAGTTGGAACTTTGCAATATTATTACATATTGTAGATACTGTATTTACATATGATGGTTTTCTAATAATCTATGTCCTGGAAAGAGCAAGTGGTGCGAAAATCAAATCCATTCGGTTCATTTCCTCGATCTTGGAAGCCCTAAAGGAAACCAACCTAGGCAGTCATCCAAAGGAGATGCCAACAAGCTTCTGTTCCAAACTACTCCGCTGTTCTTCGGCATCTTCGTCAGGCCTAAGGTGTGAGAAGCTTAGAAGCTTCCAAGTGGTTGAATGGACATCAATGGACCATTCAGATCATAGGTGATACTAATGTTACTAATGTGAAGCATATTCTCATTCCAAGATGTTCAGATAAACAACCAAGATCTGCATTGAAAACCATGGGAATATTGTAGTCTGCTCTTCTATCATCTCAACAACGCAATTTGAACTATCGATCATCAACAATCTCACCAACAAACCAACAAACCTTTTGGAGGTCTTAGAGGATTTGCTTGGACATTGAAAGATGGTTATATATATACCATATATATATATATATATACCATTGGGACTCCTAGCATCTCCTAGCAGTCTATATGTTGACCCCTGATATTTGATATTAATATTAAATTCACCATTCACCCTGTGTCATTGGCAAAAGTCAATCACCTTTCAACAGCCCAGTGTTAGTCGAAGGACCCATCATCAGAACCCTCCGCTTCATCATCGGTGTCTGGGGTCACCTGGAGGTGCTGCACCCAAAAAAAACAGAAATCTTGTGAACTCCAGGCAGTTACTAAAGCTATTTAATAGAGTTGCTCCTTTGGATGGGGGCACAAAGAAGGTTAAATGCAACCTCTTGGAATGGTCACAACAGAATTGGAAGCATTTTTAACTCAAGAGCCTCTCCAAATCAACAAGGTTTAATTCACCCTTTCTGTTGAGTGCCTTTGTTTTTTGGTATCTCCTTTTCTGAAAGCTTCAGTTTCTGACCATCCGAGGGAAACATCCAAAACCCCACCTCGGGGAACATGGACTTGGGCGGCTTGGGAGGACGCACCTCCCGCAGCCCTATCTCTTGTGCTGCTTTCAAGGCAGCCTCAGGTGTCGCTCAGGTGTCGCTTGGGGAATTTTCTCCTCAGAAAATTTGCACATCAGATTGTCTATGCGCCTCCCGCGCAGCATTACGGGCCAGTTTTTGCAGTGGAAGTAAAAGGTTCTCTGGCCCCTGGCGCTCCCATGAAGTGAAGTTTATGCAACAATCTGCCAGGAGGAAAAGACATTCTGCCATGCCCTGCTTTTAATGAAGAACCAAACGCTCTCTTGAGAAATGACAACTCTAGCCTTTGCCTTTTCAGGATCGCAGAACAGCACTTTGCTCTAAGTTTGTCCAGATTTCGCAGATTTAGAGCCCACAATGCTTTATTCCATTCGCTTTCTGCCTCTTAAAGGGCTCAGAGACCGCCCCTTGCCTGGCAACCACTTTCAGCAATGCGCTTCTTCTCTTCCACGCTGGTGACAGCAGCATGCATCAGTTCCCAAGTCCTGAAAACACATTTTCTTCAACTTTCCGCCAAGTGTTTTCCTAAGAGTGTATTGATTCGTTTGCTTTCAGAACAACTTCCACCTGTTCCACGAAACCATACGTCCTTTCGTCGGGCAGCGCAGCCCGCTCGACAAAATTCATCAATTGCTCAAGGCTTGGCCAAATGAGATGCTCCATCTGCGGTCATCCAAGTGGAAAACTGGAGGGGAATTGGCTCAACAACCATCAATATCCAAGCGCCATCCGCAATCTTCCAAGCTTACCATCAATTTCCTGATTCCCCCACCTTCGGGGACGTGCTGGCAACAAAGCAGCTGAAGCTATCGGCACTTTGGCAACCAAAGAGATCCTTGGCAAAACATCAATTTCTTAGGCCTGGTCCCAACACACAGCCCCTCATAGATCCACTCCAAGGAACCAGGTAACGTAGCTCTTCACAACGGGGCAGGTGATCCAGACCAGCTCGAAGCAGCTTGCAACCATTAAAGCACAGCCATCCTTGCCACGAAGCTCTGCTAGTTAGCTAGTTTGGTGCCCCTTCTTGCAAAAGTAAGTTTCTGAGTCTTGAAATACTCTCGTTTTACATCATTCCTTTGGGAAAGCAAAGCATGAGTTTGCGAGGTATTTGAAGGTCGAAGGTGTAAACTATAGATTTCAACGGCTTCTTGGTAATTATCTCTCCACCAAGCATCTCAACGATGGATGACCCAGCAGCCTCTGCACAGAATAATTCAAACGGACAGTGACTTGACAGTGAGAATGGGAGAGACACGTGATGCTCGCCTTCACACATGTTTATGCAAAATAGAGGGAGAGCAGAGACATAATACACATCAATTCAGATCAACTATGTAAAAATGCAATATCAATCAATATCATATATGTTTCTATTTCTATGCATCAAAAAATTATCCCAGCTATATCTTTTAGACAAGAACTCGTCATACCTCCTGTTTCCCGGCACGGATCAAGGAAAGTGCACCTCACCGTGGTTGGCCACAAATCTTGATCTGAAAGTTCAGTGCGTTTGCGCGACTTCAGCAACACATCCTCGCCATCCTGTCATCCAAACAGATCTGACTTTATCTTCGAGCAGTATCTGTACACATTGAGAAAATCAATTTCTGGTTCTCCCAATCAATGTATTCATGTATTCTTTAAGATTTTTGTTTGTATATGTTACAATCCCTCCTCCCATTCTCCCTGGTGGGGTACCATCCCGGCCTCTGGGGCCGCCTTGGATGACTCAGGCTCCGGTCGAGGGCTTTGGACTCGGCCTTGGAATGCCACGGGGTTTCAAACGGCCCCCCATAGTGGTTTCAAAGATGCATGCACTTGAAATGAATGATGCAACCTGTCCTTAACTATCCGAAGTCAATTGAAGACCATGTTTGTTTGTTTTGCTAGGATTCATTGTCATGTATATTTATATTGATTCAAAGCACCAATGGCAAGTCAGGCTGATTATTTGTGTAAGAAATTTCAACACGACCACAAAGAGCATCAAGCAAACTGCGCGAAGAAAGCATCGGCATTGCTTTCACTTAGGTTGGCATTAAGTCACATTCACCCTTACATCGCAGCCAGCCAAGCCCTCCTCTGCTACCCAGCAACCCACGCGACTTGGTTGGGGACTGCGAATCGAGATCCTCGACAACACGGGAAAGTTGACAGCTCCCAAAAAAGCCCAAGATATCAGGCAACTGGCTAGCTGGATTACTAACTTGTTTCATGCTTTTGAGTGTATTTGTCAAGTATCCAGGATCCTTCATGTCTCGTACTCGTGTATCTCCTATCACACAAACTTATAGCTTATCTGTATACCAGGCGTGGTCAAAATCTGTTACAACTGCCTAGTGTGAGATTGAGAGGCTATCTGTTTTGGGGGGCATAGCACTTGAAAGCTGTTGTTTTTGTAGGGGCCCCGGGGACCTTGTCGTTTTGCAGTGTTTCGTTAGTTTGACCTATTTTCGATCCATCTCCTTATCGAATGAATTCTATTTTGACTTGGAAGATCCGGAAAACTGCTTGACACACTAACCAACTATGAAAATCCCAGCAGCAAATCAGCCATGGAATCTGCCGGTGGGTCATAACCACCCCCGAGCAGCGGCGTCACATCTTGAAGCGCATCGCAACCCGAGAAGTCCACGGCCACAAGGCGCATCAGAGATCCCAATGGCTTCACATTGCTCAACTTTTGACCTTAGACCCACCACTCCAACAACTCGTTGCTGGCAGGTATCTCAAGCTGTTTAAAACACTCCAAATAATCAGTAACAATCTTCGTGTCCCAAAAAGGCAGAGAAATGGAGAATTCACCAACGGCCCCAAGTTGGGCGTCTCCCAATTTCCAGGCTTCCAGGCATCCGCAAAGTCGCAAGGCCTCCAACGACGACAGTGTTGCCAAAGCGCCCAAGCACACCAAATTCCTGTCGCGGTCATGGCCGAAACGGCTGCGTTGCATTGGGAGCTCCAAGGCGATGCGTGGATGAGTATTTGTCGTTCTGAGAACCAGCCTTCCGCAGTGGATAAGATTTGAAAACACAAAGCAAATGACGAATCGAAGATTTCTGACTCTGCGGCTGCAAGGTCACAAGCGCATTTTAATCGGGTGATATAATCCAACCTGTTGGGGTTTTGACTTCCCGGGCCGCCAAGCTCCTGTTCAGGCTAAGGTCGATACTCCGTAGTCCTGGCATCATCGAAAAACCCAGAGAAAAAGGAGGCCAGAAAAAAGGGGACACGTCCAGTAGTCCCCAATTGGTAGAAGGAAAATCCAAAAGAGCTGCTTGGAAAAGTGCTAAGTGACAGCTATCTGGAATGCTGATACTCCAATCTACCACAACTTCCTACAGTTTGGTCCTTGAAATGCCTTCAATGCAGCTGGGACTTCCTCTAAACCCATGCTGCTGAGATCAATTTCTGAAATCGCCTTGGCTTGCCCACAACCAGAAACCTGCAACCCTTCCAATCACGGCAATGTCTGCAAAATGAGACATCAAAACCACAAAAAATAAAACACAAAGTGCTTCAGAAATTCCTTCTGCTACAAAAAACGAAATGCGTGCATGTTTCCAAGTCCTTGGGATCTTTTCTAAGATGTTGGGATGATCACTTCTGATTCTATCTGTTCCAATCGATGATTGCCCCGGCTGCCCTCTCTGTGTAACTGGTCCTAGCAACAATCTACATCCAAGAAACAGTGGTATTGTGCAATAAGAAAATCACCGCCAAAACCTCACCAACAAGGAACGCATTGCCCCATCAAAGCTTGAGCGATTACATCGGATGAAATTGATCTTGGGGTACTGCAGGTTCAAGAATGTTATATAACCTTTCCTTCCTTATTATTTGGGAATAAACATAGGAACAGAGGACGGTGGTCAATGGAAAGCATTGCCTCTTCAATTCTGCAAACAACAGTCATATGAGTCATATGTATGCTGTACTGTAATGTTTACATGTACTGTCTGTGTATACATCTATGCATCTATCAGTTACAGCAAAAAAACAAAAAAAAACACCAGTTGCCCACCTTCTCTGGCATAGAGAGAATGCTGGGCAACTGCAAGGCATCATTGTTCCGGGCAGCCGCCTAAGGGTATCAAGTTGAGCTGGATGACACCTTTCTCCAACGGCCGTTTCATCACCAAGCCACACGGCTAGAGCTAGAAGAATTGGCAAGACGCACCCAGGCCTCCAAAAACCATGGGTTTTCCATGGCCATGGCTGGAAAGGAGATCTTACTAAGTCATCCAACATCCCTATAATGTTCGTTGGAATGTGCGTTGGAAACAAGGAAACAGTAATCCCATAGCCTTCACAAAGTCGGCTTCAACATTGACACCGACTTCACACCTTGCAACTGGCTGGATGGATATTTATATAACACCCTTAACTAGCCACCAGTTGAAGGCCTTCAAGTCCAGTAAAGGTCCAGCATCCAAGGCTTCACAAAGTTTCTGCAACCTTGGCCATACAGCTGTTGAGATGACAACATCAGATTTAAATGGGTATGAAAACAAAAGTGATATCAATGCGTGGATGATGTTCATCAATGAAAAGCGAAAAACATCCATGTTCATAATGTCAAAGATCTTGAAGGCACCAACTCTGTACCTGTGAGCCTACAGGTGTTGCAAAAAGAATAGACTGAACAAATCCAGGATTCCGAAACAAGGCAAGAAAAGTTGCATGCTTGGTCCTTCAAGCAGCAAGCTTTTGGATGGGCAAAATCCTACCCCAGATTGTCTCATCACGGAAGTTTGTGCATTTGTGGTGAATGTCAGCTGTTGAAATTCCTCTGCCAAGCTGCTCGCATTCCTCTGGCCACACATTGCGAGGCTGTAATGCCTGTGCTACAGCCCGCCCCGCAATCACCGATGCTGCAGCGAGGGGAAACGTCCTCAGAGATTTTATACAAATGAGGTCAGCCACTAACATCATCCGCATCCACTGTGGGCAAATATCTTTGGGTGTAACCCCCCTGAAAATTAGCATGTCCCCAAAAAAGGAACCGTTTCAAAAGGAAAAGAGTCTTCTGCCCAGCAATTTTTTTAGGGGACATGGTAGTTTTCGAGGGAGTACTGCATTATCAGCAAGCATGAAACTACCTGCTGAAAAATTGCCCAGGCACGACTTGCTGGCAGCAGCTTCCTCTGTGACTTCCTCGCTGGGATGAAGGAAGCTCACACCCCCAAAACCCCTGAATCCCAAAATAAGCTCAAGTGATATCATCCCCAACAACAAGAGGAGATCACCTCTTCTATTTGCGGAACCTTCCGGCAACTTTGATGCATCAAAACACTCACCGAACAAAACCGATCAGAAGACCGTGGCAACAGACACGCCTTCCAAGTAGGTCGCCAAGCATTGGGCAACAAATGAAAGGCTTCCATGACGATAGGACGTGTCTTGGCTAAGGGATTCAAGTCGCCAGACCTGCCAAGAAGCCCCTTTTTGGAAGGCTGACATCATGGAGTTTAGAAGTTAGAATCCTTTGGAACTTTCCATATACTGATTCACGAATCCACATTATCAAATTCATCGAGGCGACATGCTTTTGAAACCAAGATGGAAAGGGTATCCAAGTATCAAGCAGCAAGAAATAATTGGATACCCAGCGGATGAGTCGTATTTTGATTACAGTATAGCCATGTCATGAACCATTGATGTTGCAAAAATCAGGCACTTCGCAGGATGACATGGTTTGGCCCACATTCCCTTTCATAATCGGAATTCGTCACAAGACTCCCTTCCCAATTATTTCTTGATTTCAAATTCATCATCACCAACTGCAGTCATTTCCAATTCTTTATCTGTATCTTCCAGTTGGCCCAAATGTTTCTTGTTTCATTCAAACATTTCAAATGAATCATCACCAGTATCTTTTGGGGAAAATGTACGAAACTTCAGGGCCTACCTGGCTCCAAGTCCAGCTTCTATGGCATCCTCGTCCTTTTTGTATCTTTCCTGAAAGCTGGAACTTCCCGCTATGTTCAGCCGGCAGCTTGGCTGGTGTATGAAATGCCAAAAGTATCCAACCAAGCTTCAAGAAAAAGGATGAAAAAGATGTCCAACCATCTTTTCTCATGCTTTATTATCCCCATGAAAATGTCATGTAGCAAATTCAAATCGAACAGACATTCAAGATAAATTGAGGAGTCTATCAACCCAAGTATCATAGCAAAGCTGAGATAGCCGCTGAGCATGGGTAGCAGGCTGTTGGATTCCTGGTCATTTCGAAACCCTCCAGATTGGTACCCTTGGAAACTGAAACATTGCAACACCAAATCCATCGATCCGCAAGAAGAGTGTCTTTGCAAAAAAGTGGTTAAAAAAATGTCGTCTCAAACTGATGCCTTTTTTTGTTCAAAAGAACTGGACACCTCTGTGTGCCACCAGACTTGTTGAGACTCTTGCCATACCAAGGCTCGGTAGGGTACCAGTGTATTGCCAATCCGAGGAATGGTCTCCTGCGGAGGAACGGCTAAGCACGGCCGAATCTCCCTGCAAGTGCCCTCCGAACCTCAGTCTGGGCAGTTCCAGCAGCACACTCCGGATCTTCGTGGCGACGTTCAGGGGAGTGATGCAAATGACGCGCTGTCAGCAGGGACGACAAATGCTTAGACCTCGTGTGGAAGGATGTTGGACTGAGGGATGGTGCAACCTTGGAGGTTTTGACAATTACTCAGAGCTTCATCTGATTTGAGTTGACAAAAGAATAGAGATTCCTTTTTAAAAAATCATTGGTCCCCCCTTGATGCTGGCATTGTTGATTCAATTGGTTGGCATCCTTCCCAAATCTCCAGGCGAAGTGACACCAAGCGTTGCACCGTGCGACTGCCCGTCATCTCTGCCGAAGCAGGACGTTCTGGCTTCCCTGGAAGAAGTTTGACGTGAGAAGTTTCCATTCAGAAGACTCGAATTATTTATCAATGCAATAAAGATACATTTAATACTCCTATAACTATATACAAGTAGTTCCCGGGCGAGCCGGTGGCGGAAGTTTCAAAAGAAAAAAGAACTATATAGCAAAGAAAGAATTTGCCTATAGAATGTGCGCAAGATGACCGACCATTGCGATGTCCAAACTTTTTTTTTCGGTTTGAACGAAGCTTTTGCCGTTGCATGGCTGTGATGTCATGCGCTTTGGGGTGATGCGTTTGTGATTTGATTTGCTTTCAAATGATGTGGCTAGTTGTGAGGTGATTTGTGGTACTACTCCAACGTACTACTCTGTACTCTGTACTACAAAGTACTACTCCAGTACTACTCTGTACTACAAAGTACTCCAGTACTACTCTGTACTACAAAGTACTACGCCAGTACTACAAAGTACTACGCCAGTACTACGC
>DF240289.1:118503-129815 GCA_000507305.1 Breviolum minutum Mf 1.05b.01
TACTGAATTGTGACTGTACTGAACTGTTACTTTACTGAACTGTGACTGTACTGAACTGTGACTGTACTGAACTGTGACTGTACCGAACTGTTACTGTACTGAATTGTGACTGTACTGAATTGTGACTGTACTGAATTGTGACTGTACTGAACTGTGACTGTACTGAATCGTGACTGTACTGAACTGTTACTTTACTGAACTGTTACTTTACTGATCTGTTACTTTACTGAAGAACTGTTACTTGACTGATCTGTTACTTTACTGATCTGTTACTTTACTGATCACAATGAAATGACTTGACAATGAAATGACTTCTGTTACTTTACTGATCTGTTACTTTACTGATCTGTTACTTTACGAAACTATTACTTTACTGATCTGTTACTTTACGGAACTATTACTTTACTGATCTGTTACTTTACGAAACTATTACTTTGCGGAACTGTAACTTTACTGATCTGTTACTTTACCGATCTATTACTTTACTGATCTGTTACTTTACTGATGTGTTACTTTACGAAACTACTACTTTACTGATCTGTTACTTTACGGAACTATTACTTTACTGATCTGTTACTTTACGGAACTATTACTTTACTGATCTGTTACTTTACGAAACTATTACTTTGCGGAACTGTTACTTTACGGAACTATTACTTTACTGATCTGTTACTTTACGGAACTATTACTTTACTGATCTGTTTCTTTAAGCATTTTTAAAAGTTCGTAACTCGGAAGTTTCTCATCCAAACTTCCTTTGATAAATATGGTATATATGATAGGATATGTTGATATCATTCTAAATCAATCCATCACTCCCACAGCGGACCATCTTGAAAGTTTTTTGATTCCAACTCGATTTCAATCTTCAGAGTTGAGCTGAACCAAACAAACACTGCCACCACTCCCAGTCCTTCCGCATTGCTACTCTGCCTTGGGTTCTCGATCCAACAAGCGAAGAAAGGATTTTGAAAAAGGGGAATACACCCCAAAAATTGAACATGGAACCCTAAAAAGAAAGGATTTTGGAAGATGCCTTTTCCTTTTCAAATGAGTGATTTTCAGGTTCCAGCCGTTAGTTTTCCAGGGTGTACCTGCTAGAACTTGGGTATTTTGAAATCTGATCAAAGGTCCTGCTAGATGCTGTAAGATTGACATGGTATTGATGGGATTCGATCGGGTATCTGCTTGCTCTCGGCAGCCAAAGGTATTTTGGTGCGTCCCCTTTCTGTTTTAAGTCAGAGACGTTCGCCCAGCAATCAATAAGCCTGCCTGCTTCCTGATGGATGTCCCGGAAGACCGCATGCCCACCAAACAAAAAACACATGGGTTCCCCGAGTCACACCCCCAAACGATTCTTAGTCATATTTTTTTCCCACCGGGAACAAATCTCCACTGAAACTCAGCCCAAACATCATTGGAGTTGTCTCCCTCTTCACCATGTAGGTCCCACGTGCACCAAACATCTTGCATTCAGGTTGCTTCTGAAGGCGCCTCGATGCTGCCATCTTCACAAGTCTCACGCGGACGACGGCCTGCTTCGCCTTCTCACTCTCCGGCCCGTCATGACGCTCCCGGCGGATTCGGCGCAGGGAACTGGCGAGAAAAAGGAAGAATGATTGAACACCGTCAGTTGTCATGGACTTTAAACCTTTGGTACTTTCGTTTCTTGTGCTTTCAGTTTGTACAGACTCCAAGTTCTGCAATTGTTTCCCAGCAACTTTTCTTGCTCTTGATGTAGTCATGTCTCAAATGCTGAAAAGCAGTGGCCATGCATGATTCACCTGAAGCGAGAGGACATTGTGAATCAAGATTATTGCAAACGTCCGGCGAGCTTTTGCAAATCATGCTAAACTAATGAGATTGAAAGTCTCAAAGTGACCAAAAATGACAACAAGGAGATTAGAGTAAGTTAGTTTTCGATGCTATCATTACATATCCATCATCATAAACAAACATTTGCAAATATTTTAAAAAAGACGTTATATCTGGTCTGGTTGGCACGAGCTCTGATCCATTGTTGTTACAACACAAAAATGCTGCTGTTCGTTATGAAAATGGAGCTTCACAACTCTCACAGCTGAGGGTTGGCAGGTTGTACTGGTCGACACAGATTCGGAGGGTGAATCCAGGATGGGCCTTGGTGAAAGCTGCAAGTCTTAAGTGAGCTTTAAACTAAAACGTAATGAAACAACGTGACAAGAAAATATCACTTCGAAACATCTTGGAAAATCCATACTCAACTGTTTTTTTACACAAGCTATGACAGCTATGATCGCTTGTATGTGTCCAGTCATAAGAACCCACAGCCATGAACTTATGTGCAATTGTCATGATGGAGAATCAGGATGAGCATGTAGCTATTTGTAGCTGCTTGTCATGTGGACCAAACCCTGTCACCATCTCCTTTGGTCCCCCAGACTCCTTCCACTGCACTGTGCTCGAATGAGTGGCTCGCTGTGGCGATGTGTTCTTCGTATCCTTCTTGTCGGGGGTATTGGCTTCCTCAGTTCGCCACTTCCAAACAGCTGCCATTCCACGACACTTACATCCGCCGAATTGGTGATTTGGATTGCAAAAAAATCTACATCCGGAAATGGATGTCTTTTACTTGGCAAGGACTGTCCTGGACCTCATACACAAGGGAGACAATAATTCAACTGGGTTGCCCCTGCCGACATTTGCGCGGGACGCTTGTTGGGAGTCGTAGGGCAAGCCTACCACAGTGATTGCTCCAATTAAGCCCTGTAACATCTAAATGATCAAACCATGCTTCCATCAACGATGCTATGATTCCATCAGAAGAATCATCCCATTTCTCTTACCTCTCAGAGAAAAATGTCCAACCAGCTTGATTGTTTCCTATGACACTCCATGGAATCTCCCAACCTGCCATTGATTTTAACATCGAAATCCAGGTCTGCCACCTCCGAAAGATCTTCAGGGGAAGAACTGTCCGAAACGTCAGGCTGAAGAGCTATCAACCTCATCCCAAAAACAAATCACAGTAACCAAATGGATGTTTCCGAAAATAGGGAGACACCCCAAAATGGATGATTTATAATGGCCTATTAAATTGGATGATTTGGGGGTACCACCATTTACGGAAACATCCATCTGGTACCTGGTTTAGGCATTCATGAGTTGAGCAAAGGTAGAGATGACTGCATCGATACTGGGCAAGCTCACGGCTGCTCCGCCTTTGACGAACTGCGCTCAGCCTTGGCTGTTTTTGACAAAGATCCAAACGCAAACCTCTATTGGTCTGGCATAAAAATGTAATCAAAATTTGTATACAGTATATGATGTATGATATATGATATTGACAGATATATATATATATATATGTATATGATATATGTATATGTATTCATTTGTGCATCTGCATATATATTCTATGTATTGTGTACTTTTTGTTGCCTACTTCTCTCACCACTAAGAAGTCTCATCCTCCGAAATGCATCTAGAAAACCACTTTGAAGGCTTGCAGCAAAGTCATTTGGCAACCATTTCGTTTTGCACCTCGCGCAGGCGGAGAAGGTGTTGTGGGGGACGACCAAAAGTCGTTGGTTTGAGGCCCCGTTAACATTTTACACACATAATCCGGTGTCTGGACTCAGAGATTTAGGCATTCAACATGATTCAACCATATTTTGTACCACTCTCATGAAAAAAAAACATTTCAGCCCAACAAACGTTGACTTTGCAAAAAGGTAATTACTGAGAAAACACGTGGGTTTTTTCCACCAGGAAAACCCCCAAAACCGCCTTTCGGCGATTCATGAGCCCCCTTGGATCGCCGTCGCTTATTGCTCGGCATGGAGGTCAGCTGCTTATCCAACCGGTCCGGTGGTCTTTTTTTCCATATTTTAAGTCTGCTTCACTGTGTTGAACAACAAAGTCAGATTTTTACTTTATTTTTACCTTTCAGCTTTTTTTTTTTCGGGTGCAATCAAGATACTGTTCAACTTTGACAATCTGTTTTTTTTTGCATGTGAAAACTGCCCTTCTCTCACCTTCCATCATTTCTGCTAAAAGCTGCGAATCACAGGAACCATTTACTCAAGAATTCTCAACACCTGGCGAAAAATCCATGAAGTGGGCTGATGGTGGACTCTCCCAATTTGCTACAGCCTTTTCGATTGTGGTTCTTTTTGGAGCATCTAAGTAGCCTGTAGCCATTAATCTCAGAGACCCTGTGGAGTTTCAGAGTGCTCAGCAACAACCACGAAGTCAGGGGCAAAAACCTGAAGGGCCCTTCGAAAGAGAGCTTCAATTGGTCCACCTGCTTTGGATGGACAGTCTTTCAGTATCACCCATCAAACAGGCAACTAAAATTCAATCATTGGCCGTTCTCGTTGTCGGCAGCCTCTCGCGACTCTCGCAGGAATCTCGGCTGCTCCCATCACTAATGGCATCCTTCCCAAGCTGGCCAAGCTCCACATCTCCAGCATCAGCTTCCACCTTTTGATGTGGTTCCTGGCTGCTTCAGAATGATCCAGCCAAAACACCAAAAAAAAATGCAGAACTCCACACCTCTTTACATCTGATCTCTGCAACACAACCACATTTAGTTGGATCCCAAAATGAAGACCTGGACTTAGGACTAATTTGAGTATTCAATTTTTTTTGTCGAAATTTCTGTCAAGTCTCCACATCGATTCCCACGCATTGCGCTTCGGGAGCCAGTGCTGCGTGCGCAGCAGGACCAGGATTGCGGACGCGTTGGTAGAGGCCGCGTAAAAGACCGTCTGATGCCGCTGAAACGGTTCGGAGAAATTCTATCCAAGAGGTTCAAGGAAGGAAAATCTCTGCTACACACCCCTTCACCCACTTCACCCACTTCTCGTAGACACCAAAAATCATCAATAAGATACTTCGAACCTGTTCCTACACTTCCGAATAATCAGAAGATTCCTCCGTAGCAAACTGCAAGTGTATCATCCGTTCCCTAGTTGAGAGCATACCCACATCAGAGCTATCTCTGCAAAACGATCCAATCAAAAGCAGCTATCGTCATCACCAACTCCAGCCTTGAAAACGCCCAGGTTCCTTGCTTACCACCCCATAGATTTGGATGCCAGTGAGTGCTATGCTATAACCCAAGATCTGCATCGTTGTGACCCGGCTACCCAGGATAAACACCGACCCGGTGATGATGGAGATGTCCTCTGGCGTTGCAAATCTAGAGATTCATGGGTTTCATGGAGGGATCCCTCTTTGTCGTACTTGCAAAGGCACTGAAATCCTCACTTGTCCCAAATGATTCAGATCCAACACAGCAGTGCGAAGAAACAACCTTTCTCTGCTGACATTATGGAACAACTGGGTCCTTGACGATGCCAGCTAGGGAATATACAAGCCCAGAACAAACTTGGATCGCCAAGAAGATTGCCACATTCAGCAGAAATGCAACCTCACACACCAAAATTTCTTCATTCGAAGATCGCCTGAAGGGTGTTTAATCAACAAAGTCTTGGGATGTCTTACCTTGTGGGGTACCAGGTCTCCATGTATCAGTGCTGAGCAACAAGGCCATTGGCCAACAGTTTCGCTTCGCCAATTTCCTGGATCACCTGTAGACTTATGGCCTCCGCATCAGTAACGAGGCCAGCAACCAAAAGCCTCGGCCAATTTGTCGAGCTCCAAAAGTTCAACAAACGTGTCTGACGATGGTTCCTAAATTTGTGTGTTAATTTGTTTAAAGTGCACTACGATTTTGATGCTACAGCTACGGATGCCAGATCTGGTGTGGCAAGCGGTCTTTTTTTTCGACATTTTGCTGTTTTCTGCTGAAGACTGTTTGATGAGCTTGCTGAGGAGACTGGACAGCTGCAACAGCTTGCCTTTTAGTCTTGGTGGGTGGTTTTCATCCCCATTGTGCAAGTCTTGGTCATATATGAGGTGGCAATGCTGGCTGCTAGGTTTTGGATGTTTGGGGAGCACTGCATTCTTCATTATGAAAATTATTCTTGCAGATTCTTGTGGGTCCTTGTGAGGATTGCAACTGCGAGAGCCACATTGGGATCGGATCCCCGTAGTCAAAAGACTTCAAACAAAAAGAGGATACACTCTCGGACTTGCGGTCGAGTCAAAAGCCACAGCGGATTGCAGTGACTCAAAAAGAGGATACAAATTGGCAACAAAACGCTGTATCAAGAAACGCAAAAAATTCGTGACACTCCAAGTATTTGCCGTTGTCAGGGCAATGGACAAGCCAGTTTCAGCTTGAGGAAAACTCACACATTTTGCGGATAGAAAGTGACAAAGGGAAGTTGCAAAAGCCCAGTGACAGTACTGAGGCCACAGGAGCGGTTAACATCACCGAGCTCAATGGGTTCAGCTTGTAGCCCGCAGATTTAAGCCCTGAAGCCGAGTGGTTGCGATCTGTTGAGATCATTGAGTCCATGAGTCATAGTTTTGAAATCAAAAATCATCCCAAAACCGGAAAAAAAAAAACAGATAGTTTTAGGCTGCATACATCTTTGAGATTGTCCTTTACTTCATCCTAAAAAGTTCTTGAAAAACCATTTCAAGTATTGTTGGCTTGCTTAGCATTTCCCGGAGAACAAGCCACAAAGCTTGACCGCAAAAACTAAACGAAGTCTCAGGGTCGGGTTTCCACCAGATTGATTCGACAGGCTTCTGAAAAAAGTGCAGTGACCTGAGGTCGAAAGAAACCTCTTCACGAGAGGTCTTGTGAAAGTCTCAATCGTAAATCAACCACTTTGTTTCATCGTCTTCTTCTAACTTGTTTCAAATTACCCTGGAGTTGCTTTCTTTCTAAGCTTTGCTTGCATTGCCTGCATCAGAAACCCATAAAGATCAAATGTAACCTCCCCAGCACTGGTGATCATGAGGCCACCAGTGATGAGCAACAAAGTCCTTGGAAGGGACAGATTTGAAAACAATATCACCAGGTTGGAGTCCCATCTAAAACCTTCGATCCATCAGTGTCCTCAAAAAAACACTAGACATCCCATGTCAACGTTGTAAAGCTCAGTGTGACATATTGCATACATAAAGCAAAAATCATGATCAAGAGTCTTGGCAAGTGATATTGACCATTGCTGCAGGCCATTCAAGCAGCCAACAACGTAGACCTTGGCTGGCTACACAATTTCAACTCGGATGACCAATTCTCCAGACATTCCTCCCCAGCTCCATCTGCTGCAAGAAGACTGCCGAAGCTGTCCAAGCTTTGATCATCTGGCAGAATCCCACAGAGAGGTACATCCTCAGATTTTCAAATGCATCTGACAGTACTTTAACAATCTTGCCTAGTTCTTTGTTTGAATCACGGTCATTACTGTCAGTGGCCAAGTTCAAAAAGCTACTGTTGCATGAAAATGGGCTCTAACTTTCCCATTGCTCTTGGAGCTTTAATTTGCGAAGTAAAGTGATTGCATGCAGGCTGAATTTCATACCTTCCACCAGGCTCATCATTTGGGCGCCAGAGGTAAAGCACAAATCACACCAAGAATCACAGCTGTATTCCTGGGCGAAGAGCCGTAAGCGCATGGGTCCAACATGCAAAAGTTTGCACAAGAGTTCTTCTGTCATCATATCCAGCAAAAAATAAATCAAAAAAAAACTTCCCCGTTCCGAAGCCAAAAGGTGCATCCAAAAGGTATACATCTGACAACATCTTTTTTTCCCATCCAAGGGAAACCCCCCCCCCGGTGCAGCTGAAAGTCCCAGCTATGAGCCCAAGGCATTGCATTGCAGCTATGGGAAAACCCAAACGCAAGGCAGAAAAGCAGGTCAAAGGAGGACGGTTTTCAGCCTGGCAAAAAGGAAGAAAATTATGACCATGGACCATGGCTACTTGACTTTCTCTTGCTATTCATCTATATGTCTCCGATATCAATGATATCGATGATATCAATATCTATTAATCGATATTCAACACTAGTCACAGTCATTATTGATACCCAGCAGTCATAACAGTCATATCCACCACGCAGCGCTACTACAATGCTATTCGCAGTGTCATCTGCCTCATCTCCCGTGCTCACGAGCGAAGGCTTGACACACCGCACCAGTAAGACGCAAACCGTGCTTACCTGACCCGACACCACAAGCCAACAGGAACCCCAAAAGGGTCGCATGTAAGGAAGCCTTCAAAGCCCAGGATCGAAAAACATGTTCCATGGATTTGTGAGGAAAGGATCCGGGACGAGATAGAGTAATTAGTTTGATTGACAACTGGCCACCCTTCACATCCCTACATCTTTTAAGAGGTCGAGAAACTGATTGATGCCAAAAAGTCAGCCACACTGGATGTCTGAAGGTTTTTAACCTGAGATTGGCAGCAAGACATTGGCCAGCAGCCAGCAAGAGAAGATCAAAAGTTCATCTTTGATGGGAAACTCTCCCAATCATTCAACTAGACCTGGGTCATCTGAAGCCAATAAACTTCACCATTCTACCCATTTGATTTTGGGTCATCCCGTGTCTATCTTAACTACTGAGAAAGAAGTGTATAGAGATGTCTTTTACACTTTGGCCAAGAATGGGTCAAGAAAGAATGTGATTTACCACAAAAACCATAGCAAGGAAATTCATTTTGACCCTCTTTACCCTTGGGTATATGTGCTGCTTAGACGCAAGGACGCATTGAAAATGATCATCGTAGCACTTAGGGAAATTGTGAATGCCAAAGCCCCAACGACTTTCCAGATTGAAGTCATGGCTGTGGCACCGGTGAGAACACATCGGCAACAGATTGGTAAAAACACATTCCCTTCCAATCCAAGTACAGTAAAACAAGTCACAAGCGCTCTTGGAATAACTTGAAGTTTCTGATATGATTCGTGAATGTGTGACCAATCTTACCAAACAACCATTGATTCTGCATCAATGTGTGTGGGGGTTGTGGAACATACGAACATGCTTTGACGGAAATTGGGGCACGATTTGATGCAAAATGAAGAATCTGCACCATGATATGCGATGACTAGATGTTTTTCACTAGAACCGATATTTGCGGACTTGAGGGATCGCTTCGAAGTATCAACGAAATAGTTTGTATTACCAAACAAATTTGCTATTTCCAGTGCTATTCGAAGCATTGCTCCTTTCATGTAAGTGTATCACTCATGCTATGATGACTTTGAAGATACTACAAAGTGGTTCTAACTATTTTGCAATGGCGACTCCTGTTGACTGTTCCTGACACGTAGAAAGATCGAAAACACGAAAAGTGGCCACAGCAAGACATTTTGCTTTGAATAAAAAACTAACCATACATGTGAATCGAGCCCTGAAACATACAGTACCGTGGCCACTGTTTTTGAAGGAAACATACTTATTGTTGTTCTAATCCCCATGCACAATCTACATCTGGTGTTTATTCGGATTGTGTATTTTCAATTTGGTTGTTGTTGATTTTTGGGTCATTCCTATGTTTAATTGCTATTCTTAAGTTTTCAAGCGATGGTCTTCTTCACACATCCCATGGATCCTTTTAACCGTTGCTTTAAGTACGAGTACTGGATACCGTGAAGATTGCACAATGGTCACAACACCAGGGCAATGAAGGCAAAAGGAAAAACTGACACAAGTCAACTACGCATATCGCAGTGAGACATATCACCGCGTCAAGAGCATCATCGGTCGAATATTTTGTGTTCGATGATGCTTGAATCCAAACAAATGCCGAAAACATCCGTATATCTGGCCTAATCAACAAGCTAATTGAAAGCAAAAACAAGTTGTTAAAGAAAAAAATGAAAAAGAGATACACGCGGCGAGAGCAGAAAAACCGTTGTGGTGCCAATAGAAGGGAAAAGCAAACAAGAAATCCGAAGAGCGCACTTAGGCCCATGGGGTATATACTTGTGGTTAGCGGAGCAAAGGAGGACAAAGATTGAAAAAACGGCACAATATCCTATCCGTATTGATAGATCAAGATTGCGATGAACCACAATCATTACAAACTGCAAAACCTACGGTGAAACAAGCATACCCAAAACTTGCAGAGCCCAAGCAACTTGAACAAGCATGGCTCTTCTTCTCACAGCCAAACTCCTTCCAAAAACAACACAAAAAAACAAGAAGAAGAAGAAGAAGAAGAAGAAGAAAAACAANNNAACAAGAACAAGAACAAGAACAAGAACAAGAACAAGAACAAGAACAAGAACAAGAACAAGAACAAGAACAAGAACAAGAACAACAACAAGAACAAGAACAACAACAAGAACAAGAACAAGAACAAGAAGAAGAACAACGTTAGATCAACATGAACGACAAGGGTGCGATTGAAAGAAGGCTCTTGTACTTCTTTCAAAACGTCCTTTGGAAGCACTTAGAGCAGAAAACGCTGCGTATCCTCTCCATTCCTCCAGTCACAGTCTCCATGTCCATGGTGTCATTTGCTGAGGACCATCTTCCAACAATTGACCGCACGCAACTCAGCAGTGACACAGAGGAACTTACCAGCATGCCAGAGATTGAAGAATCTTAGCAACTTCAATCAACCTCGGGAATAAATGAAACCAGACACGTCACATGCGAGGCGCAGCAGGCCATTTTCCGCTAAGAAGTTGCGGTTTAGTTGGTGTCATTAAGTTGGTGAAACCTCGGTGTGAAACAAACACTATCCAGCATCTTACAACAAAAACATGATGCGAAATTTCCGTCTTCAGGTGAAGCCACCGAACAAATTTAGAAGTTCCAGAGAAATATGGCCATTTACTCCATCTTATTGTTTTTGTGCTTACAAGCTGCGACGGATCTTGAGGATACTGGCAGTCCAGGTGAAAAGTGGCGAGAATACTTAAAAGTAGAAGAAACGACATCTTTAGAAGACGCCTATGCAAGGCATCAATCTGACCAGCATGGAGCAAAAAGGTGCTTGGCAATTTTCAATCAATGGTGAAACGGAGTTGAGATGACAGTGAAAACCAACACAAGAGCGCAATTGCCTTTAAAGATTTCGTCCAGATTCGATTTCACAACCTGTTCTGTGGCCACGGCAACAGAAAAACAAAAACTGCTCAAACTGCGAATACTACCACGCAGGAGCAGTGAGTCGGCATCAAAGAAGTAGTGCTGGTGGCCGTACTTGTAGTGGTAGTAGTAGCACTAATATTAGTCCACTAGTGATCACTAGTGCTACTACCACTTGCTACTTCTACTTCTACTTCTACTACTACTACTTCTACTTCTACTTCTACTGCTATTACTACTACTACTACTACTACTACTACTACTACTACTACTACTACTACTACTACTCTACTACTACTACTACTACTACTACTACTACTACTACTACTACTACTACTACTACTACTACTACTACTACT
>DF240290.1:0-126670 GCA_000507305.1 Breviolum minutum Mf 1.05b.01
GGACCTTAGCAGCTTCTTAAAAACTTGGTACACTTCTCGATTTGTGCGTGTCGTCCTTGCGTAGGGGCCATGCTAATCTTCTCTGTATCGTTCCAATTTTATCGGATGATCCCCGAAGGGAATCCCCTGAATTGAGGGTATCTAAGGCAAATCTGAGGGGATTATCCTCCTAACAGCCTGACACGGAGCGAACTCATTTGCCAGATCCGCAGCGCCACAACATGGGCCAAGCAGCGCTCCAGCTTCTTGTCATGTGTCACGAGCTTGCGCTTGCTCAACACCTCCGCTGCTTGTGGATATCCCTAGTTTGGGAACCCTGCGGCCATGGTGCAACACTAACATGGAAAGACTCTATAGCTACCCTATCTGATACCCACCTGCAAAACTTTGATCTATAATAACGACAAATATCATATATATATATGTATATACAGTATGTCTAGACATACAAATTATGGCCAGCCAAACCATACACCTACTTCTCAACTCTTACAACTCCGAAGATTCCGAGATATTTTGAGAATGTACCCGAGGCCTGCGATTATGTTATGAACTTCAGACTTCTGTCAGGAATCATGGGGTCACAAGTATTGCAGCTAAGGGTGAATCGCTCTAGCTTCAAATCCCGGAGCATTCTGGTACTTTGCAGGGATCTGATGCGGACCGGTTTAACATTGCACTCTTTGGCCAAGACCACGCGCAGGTGCTGAAACAGGTGGCACAGGTGGAAATTGGAGTGGCGTATCAAACATTCCCTGATCTTCCATTTCAATTAGGGCAAACCTTCAAGGGAAACCAATATACCAAACAACTAGAGCTCTTGTTCCACAGGGTTATATAGATCAGGGATTCTTCTAACTGGGAGATTCCGTAGCAAAAGGAACGTAAGAGGAGGCTCTGATCAACGGGAAAAGACACATCTTTCTTCATCTCCAGCAGCCAGCAATCCTCCAAAGTTTTGTCCAGAGGCTGGATGGAACTTCCAAAGTCTTGTGTCCGGAAGCTGCAAAAATTGAAACGTGCCAAAACTTCCAAACATTGAAACGTGCCAAAATCTTGGTGACGTAACTGCCACTGTTTGCCTGCTTTTTTGCTGGGTGGCTGCTTAAGAGTTGTCCACTCAGGTAAAAACGGCTATATAGGTTTAGAAGTGTTTTTCTGAGTGACTGCTTAAGAGTTGTCCACTCAGGTAAGAACGGTTTACAGAGCCGAGCAATCAAATTCAGTGTCCGGCAAAAGTCCTTCTTTGTGTACTTCAATTTGTTGCATCAACACAACATTGTTCAACCAGATGGGAATTGGCGCAAGCCAATTCTGCCAAAAGCTAACCGTTTGCTTTTGCACCTCATTAAAATGATTCTGGTAGCATTTCTTGGATAACCACTGTGAAAGGAAGGAAGGGGACGTCATACACATTTCACCCAAATCACTCTCAAAGCAATAGGAAGAGTATCCTGAATCCTTCCAACCGCATTCAAGCTTCCAGGTGTCTTTGAATGAACCCTTCAAAATTGGGCAGTCAGTGCATTGCCCTATCTGACAGCATTTCTGAGTTCCCTTGTCCTCTTCGTGTTCCTCCAGAGCGGCCATTCGGGATTGCAAAGCAGCGGTGGCAAATTCATAGACCCGCAAAGCATAACATCCGGATACCGTCTGGAACACATAGCGATCTCCTTCTGTACGGTATTTCAAAGAACCCAAAATGTTGGTCATCACACTGATGTGTAATGATGCGAACAGGGATAAGTATGCCCCGGCCGTGGTATTGATGGCACGGCCTGTCATAAAGAGTTTGATGTCACCAAGCATCGCATGATTCACTTCCATGAGGCTATCAAACATCAGGTCCCTGGTCTGGTTTGACATCTCCTTCACGGTGCCATTGGGGTACCTTGGAGTTACTTACGAAAAGTCTGAAAAATGATTGAAGTAACCATACTAATCCCAACAAACAGCCTTTACTTTTTAGAAATGCTGCACAAATAAAAAGACTACCAGAAGTTCGCAAAACCAGGCTACAGTTCTGAGTTCTTGTATGCCGTTGCATTCAAGGCCCACAATCTGGTCTGATATCCATCAATGGTAGCTTTCCAGATCTCTTCAAAGGCTTCATCAAGCTGATCGCTTACAAATTCCTGCACGAAAGGCTTCACCTGTTCCCACACACAACGACCCCAATCCTTGGTGGCAAAGGTGCATGGATTCACTGGAAGCCCACCCGCACTTGGAAAGAAGGCACTGATGAAAGAGCCTATGAAGGCGAATGCAACGTTACCCCTCAAAGCAATCAGCTTGAGATGCTTCAGAATCTCCTTCAAAGTATCTACTACAGCCTTTGCCGCAGCCTTGCCTGCTTTCATTCCATACTTTGCTCCAGGATTCTCCTTTTCATATTCTATCACATTCGTGGTGCACTCACCTGGATCGCTACACTCATCTAAATCGCTCAAAAGGGACACATGGGACACCTTCATCTCCTCATCGTCATCGTCATTGTCATCCTCCACCTCTAGCGCCTCCCCTGAGGTGTCAGATGTCAGCTCCAAAGGTTTTCCATTGCAAACGTCTTGCAACTGCCCCAAGATCTCAGAGATGTTAGAGTACGACACAGGCCAATCAGTGGCCATTTTCGTGGCCAAAGAGCAAGCGGTCTTTCGTGCCACACAGCCCATGTCGCCTGTGTCACAGTCAGCAAGCTCTTCCAAAGCTTCTGGAAGTTCTGCCGATTCTTCTGGTTCGCTGGCATAAACCTGCAACCAGGCGGTATCATCACATTCCTCATCGCTGCATGACGCATACACATTTGGCCACAACGCCACCAGCAAGAAGCACGGAAAGGCCCACAATGCCATGCCTTGGAGGCCGTGAAGGAGCACGAGGAGCGTCAGTGCTGAAAGCTGAAGCGGGACAAGGACGGCTTGAGACAGAACGACATCCATGAGTATGAGGTTAGATTGTGTAGTCAGTGACTTGGTCATACAGGTTAGCTCGTTGCAGTTTCCTATGATTCAACATGATTCAACCAAATCTTTTGATGGTATCCACAGAAAACTTGCAGTGTTTTGACTGTCAGGTTTTCGGTCACTCGTCACCATTCATTGATCACTCGACCGGCAGTGGGTGCCTTGACCGCATACTCCTTGCCGGTGAGCTTGTGTCGTACCTGGCAACACAAACATGGTTGGCAAATGCCAGGGCACCCGAGAAAGTAATCTTTCAACTTCAACTAAAATGAGTTTTAGGGCCATGAAGATGTTTTTAGGGGTCTCCTGTTTCTGAGATTCATGCTCTTGGCGGGGTGTAGATTCATGATCCGACGCAGGCAATTAAGCTACTCATCCTTTTCATCTTCTTCAACTGGTTGCGAATTTGGTGAAGGCTTGAAGTTCCTTCGCTGAAGTTGTTTATGTTGTTTGATCATGTGCCCATGTTTGAGCCATTGGTACAACAGGGGTGCTGACCAAGACCAATGTCAAGGCCATATGGATGGAGTCAATTTACCTTGCAACCGAAATAGAATGCAACAAGTTCACCGATAAGAGCACATGCAGCAATTCTTGCGGTACTTTTTTTCTTTTTTCTGTTGTGCCTATCCTGATTCGGCCCCCAGCAAACTGCATGTTATCATACTCATATCAGTCAGTATATTATACAAGCAACTTCAGCTCAGATTGTGCCATGACCCTTTCATTCCTTGAGTTTCTACATTGTTTTGGGGGATGGTCAAACATCTAAGGAGCAGCAACTCCACACCAAGAAACCACATATCTCTCCCCATCGCACCTGCACCACTCGACAGGAAGCACCAGTTCCAAGGACTCGAATGGTCTGGCGAAGCAAAGCCGGTTGTCGGGTAGGTAGGTGGTTTCACTCATTTCAAGCAGCCCCTGCTATGGTCAATTATAGTCACATTAAAAACTATCCCACAAAAAAGGGTGGAGATAGAGATGTTGAAAACTACTGTACATGAGACACACGGAAACTACCAACGAGTACTATCCAAAAAGATCATGGAAATGGTGAAACAGCTGTTTAACGTTTCCCTTGTTTACCTCTGAGATCCTGTACTTGTATGCCTGTATATCATTATATTTCTATTTGGTTTACAACAAGTTGTGGCCCCTGTTTGCACGTTTGATGTGCATCACAAGCCTTTGGGTCTTCACCTTTCGTGTCAATTTCCAAGCTAAGGAGAATGGCCCACAAGTACAGAATTCACATCGACGCAGGACCTTGAAGTCACCAACAGAAACTCCAGCTTCCTGGATTGTCTCCTCACCAGTGGTGTGATTGGGGCCTTGTTTTTTTGCCGCTTCACTAATTTTCTTTCCAACATTGACACCAATCTGAACTTTATTAACATCCTAATATAGATCATAGTTGATTGAACATCATCGAATCATGTCCCTACCAGTATATCGAGTATACATCCCTTTCTGAAGGTATGATGAACATGTGCCAAGAAGCATGAAGAAAAGGATAGAAAAGGTTCACTAGACACACAAGCAAAAGGCCACCAGTGAGATGTTAACACACAAAGTCATCATCTCAGCTCCTTGGCCATTCGGGAAGGTGCTTGAACCTGGCATCGTTGTTGAGGGGTAAAAAATAGGAATTTTGGGCAAAATACCAAAACAAGAGACAAAAAGAAGAAACATGTCATTTTGAACACGGTTATTGTTTAAACAAATATCAATGTTGTGTGCTTTGGTGTAGATGCAAAGAATGAATTCGGCACAACTCTTGTACGATTAGTGGCAACAGAAATCCTGTGTGGAGTACACTTCTTTTTATTTTTTACTGTTTCTCACATGGAATGACGTGTCAACGCCTCAGAAATTCACATTTCAGCTTCTCACTTTCCAGGAAATGTTCCTCTTGAATTGAAGGCCCTTTAAGCTGGGAGGGGCTCTTCAGCGTGTATCCACCCTCAATCCCACCCCAGCCACCAAATGTTGGACCTCAAAAATCACTTCCAAGGAATCTCCATCCTCTAAAATTTCCATCACTGCCTTAGGGTTGTGAGAAAACATGTGCTTGCGACGAGTCCTATGAGGAGCCGGTGGTGCATGCTTCTTTTCTTAACAGTATCGGGGTGCGCTGCGGAAACAATCTGATTGAAATGATATGCTAGCAAAAACAAAGCACAAAGGGTACTTTCACGCATTATCATCATCCTGAAGAATTGGGACATTTTATAAACCGGAGACCGGAGAGAATTCATGCCATCTGATAACGTCAGAATCTGACTAGATCAGATTCCAACCAGCAGAGACTGAAGCCGTTGTGTTGTTGTCATAGACTGATCAGGTTTTCTAAGCCTTTGACAAGACCGTAATCCACCAGCATCTCTTCCTTCCAAAAACGTGGGTCTCAAAGAAAGCAAAAAGCGAAATGAGTCAAATAGCTCATGCTCAGATTTTTTTACATCCCTCAGCGAATCTCAGCCATAAGTCACCTTTTTCTGTGTACTGCTGATGCTGTTTCTACATTCACTCTTCTTCACTCTAGCCATGTCGTGAGTTCATGTGAATCCTGCTAGCATCCGAACAGGTGGGCAAAATGTGGTGAATTTGATGTAATTTCTTTCCGTTTCTTCCATTTCATGTCTATCCACTGTCCACCATCCCAGCAGATTGTACATACCTCACAAACTCACTTCTGAGAACCTTCTAAAACATGTTTGTTGCACAAACTGTTCTTAAATCTCAGAAATAATATCAAATAATGACCTACAGACTTCGCAGACTTACAGCCCTAGATCTTTCTGAGGCAACTTCACGCCCCACTGCTTGCCAATGTCCAGCCTCCAGGTTACCATAATCATCCTCAGCATCTCAGGGCATCAAGTGTGCTATGAGTTGAATCATATGGATTCACAATGATTCATATGTTTCCTCTTTTGATAGATTCTTCAAGGTCAAACGCGGCCAGCAAGCAACGTAGTCTTGGGCACTTCCTTGCTATTCCTTGTTTCCATTGAGTCACACTCTAAGCATCTATCAATATATAATATATGTATTCATATTATATTAAACAGTATATCATAACGCCATACCCATGACTCCATGACCTGTGAGGTTTGCCAGCTAAAGCCTGTCGGGTATAGGATTGTGTTGCACGATTCTGGGAGATCTCAACAGGATATTCAGGATGGCAGCTTCCTAAGGGTCCTTCAAAATGGATTCCACTGGCATCCCTTCGGCGCTCACCACTGAAAGGATGCACAAAATCCGACGTGAATGACGGATTACACATGGGTAAACGACCTATCAAATGGTCCAGGTTTTTGTGCATCAACAGGATTTCTTTATATTCACCATCAAAACCAAATCATTTGATTTGTTCATATTGTAAGAATTTGATCCGTTCCAGCCTCTTTGGCACTTGAGCACATGGGTCACTGCTGAGTAGCCCACATCTATCCCATTGCTGGGAGCAGATGCGCCATAGCCGCAATTCCTGCCATGGACATTTGTGAGCAATACAATAGCAAGAAGACTTGGTCTCAAGACAGCCAAAGTAAACTCATTGACATTAATCAAAAACATATACCAAAGGATTTCCTACAAGGGATGACCGTGAGTGATCACTATGACACTATGAGACCACAATGTATTATTTAATCAATGATTCAAGTATCATAAGATTTCACCAACAAAGCATGAAAGATCCGAACCATCGAACCTCACAACCGAAAGAAAATCAAAAGTCTCCTTCCGGCTGCTGCAGCTACTGGTGAAACACCATAACCCGGCTTCCTGCGATGGCTTAAAATGGACCCCTGGGGAAACTTGAAGAACTGTATCAGATGCTGTCAGCCCATTGGCACATTTCTATGCCTTGGTAAACCTCCAGGTTTACCAATTACGAGGAGAGGAACTGGTCAAATCACAATGTTTGAAAGTTGGAAAATAGCAAAAGCGTGAATTCAAGGTAGAGTATTCCCGCTAAACGAATCACAACCTCCATCATGATTACTAGTGCCAGCATCATCACCAACATCACCATTTCATCATCGCAACCCACATCATTGTAGACATGATAATCATATCATCATTCTCATCCCCATAGGAAATACATGGAAATAATGCTGATGATGATATTCCTATCCTCGCTATCCTCATCAAGGGAAGTTGTGGAGCCCTACTGCTACATCACCTCACAACACCTCATTCACCACATCTGCACCACACCAGTGAGCAACGCCTGGCGTGGCCGCGGTCCTGGCCAAAAAAATGGATGGCGTGTCAGACCTTTGTGGGATTGGGATAAGCTGTGGTGCAATTAGACTTCAGGTGCATCTGCTTATATATTCACTAAAACAAATTGCCAACGAATGTTGAAGGATCCAACAGGACGGTCTAAGCTTCAAAGTTGTTTTTTGTGAGGCGCAATGAGGTTGAAGGGTTCAATGTGCACACAACGTTTCAACTGCTACCAGGCGTTTTATCAATCTATTGGGCCAAAATCTGGCAAAGACGCTTCAATCCAAGAGATCTATCCTCACAGCAAAAAAAAACTTTGCCTAATCCATTGGTAGCTTAAGTATACGTACGTATACATAAGTTGATTTTCATTTTCAGCTTCCCATGTTAGTTTACAAGACTACAATGTGCTTGACGGAAAGCTTGTGGTGGTTCGTTGGCTCTTCCAACCAGGAAGGAGCACTGCTGCAACCTCTGGCACAAAATATCGTGCACACCTGCCATATGCAGAATAGAAGTGTGTAATATCAGGATAATAAATTGATAAATTGTTGGTTGTTACATATTACTACATGAGGTCCCGATTCTGCCAGCGGGGGGTGTTAGGAACCTGGAATTCCCCTGTGTCGCGAGAATCCATGTCAGGCGTCACCCCATTTTTGGCGCCGCCCTTCGCCACACGAAGGCCAACGATGGATGGAGCATCCGGCTGCGCAAAACGGGCTGGCAACGGTTATGAAGTCCTTTGAGGATGGTTGTGCCAAAAGTATCCTTACAAAATGGATATAAACATGAATAAACCTCAAACTACTTTGGGGTATGACGATGTCGTTTTGTAGTGAAGGAAAATGGCTAGACCATAGTACACAGAATATCATCAGAATATCAAACTTTGAGACCACTTACAGTATCTGCGAACCTGTGCAAACCCATTGTGATTTTAAACCTCCTCTCTTTTTTTGTTGAAACTCGTTAATCCTATTATGCACCACCATCTGTCGGGTGAGACTGTTTGAGAGTAACTCACCCAGACTGGATCACTCCTAGTCCTCAACCTGCAAGATTGTTGGAGAAAGATCAAAACGATTCAACAACACCTCAGTCTGAGCCACTAATCTTTTCCCTGGTACACTAGTTGGTGAATAGGGATTTGTGGGATGTGCCATTTCACAATCCTTTTACATATCATATACGTAATAAATCGTAATAAAGTGTATATTCTTCTCAGGGGCTTTCAAGGCTTATTTGCGACTGCAAAGCAATTGGGACGCATCAATAAAACAATCTTGCGTCCCACATCCAGATTCATATGACAAAATATTATACAAAAGCAAACATCTGCCTCGAAGTTGCAGTCTAAGTATCTCATCTGATCATCTCTCACACACTCCTTGAAAACCCCAACGGCTCATCACCTCATTTTTGAATAGATTTCAACAGAATCAAAACACACGGAGGCCTCTTTACGTGCCAACTCTTCGATGACACGACTCAGAACCTGGGCCAGTGCTTGTTGCCATCGTCCACGATGTTGGTTTTTTGATTTATTTGCTTTTAACGGGGGAACCTGTTTTTGTCTTGGAACCTTCATTGATCGCTTTGCCTTTTGTGTTTTGATAAAAGGTTTGGACCTGTTTGGAACCCACATAGAGATTGACAGGCTTGTGTTTACTTGGAATATCCTGGAATGTAACAAGAGACTCTGTGGCTCTGCCTGGGCAACGTTCCTTCAACAACTGCACTACTCAGGCGCTTGGATTTAGTAAGACAACATACGACTGATTGAATCATGCTTGAAAACAGGGAAGCATGGAACAATCATAGCATAACATCAACATCGACAGTGAAGCTGACACACATCCTCTGTGACATTTGGAAATTGCTTAAACTTCTCAAGTCCAAGTTTGGGTATCACTGTATCATCACCATCTTTTCGTCCACCTTTCCATATCTCAGGCCCAAACCCAACCAATGGTTGCATCCTTGTCAGCCTGCTGAGGTTTGTTATAGGTTTGTTGATGCAATGGATGAAGAATCTATGTTGCCGTTTCTCGACCCTCATTGGCTGCCAAACATTATTTGCTAAAAATCTTCAGAGAATCTCCATCCATCTCCATCAGAATGACCAATGACCCAATATCTTTTCAAAAATCTTCGATCGGAACGTAATTTTCAACCAGTGGAAATGTGGCTTTTTCACTGGACGTCCGCCGCAGCTGTCGTCATTGTTTTGTCCCGGAACGCCTGGACCCAAACCTCCACTCGGCGTTCCATGACGCCCTCGGGAGCTCCTTTGTCGGCCTTGGGGTGGAAGGAAAAGGGCCAAGGGTTGTTGGGTTTGCCCTTAGCTCTTGACGTTTCAAAGGGAAACTCCAGGAAACATGTAGGGAATCAAATGATATCATATTATCATGATAACTACTTAATATGACAAGATAATATATTCAATAATAATAATAGCTCTATCTTGTTTATATATAATATGTTTCAATATGTTTCAATCATCAGAATAGATACGAGGCCGTATGATCAATTGCTCTCCCCCTGGATTCCACGAAACGGTGGTGGATTCTGGGGAGGATGTTTTTGAAAAAAACAAAACACCATCTATCTGTTCAAATGTCAATATCTCACCAAGCCGGTGTTTCACCCTTGAAAGCAGGGGAATTACATATCATCACTTTAGATCACTTTAGTTGGTTTATCGCCTCACATCATATTCTTCCCATGAATGAGGGATCTTTAGGGCTTGGAGTTACTTCAGGACCGTAACTTGGAACGACATGCCTTCAGAGTTCATGAAAGGCGAGTATGCCACTGACAACAAACGCCACTTGCAGCAGGAGCTTGCATTGGGCATCCCCAGCTTTCCGGATGTGTCCCACCACCAGGACCATACTGGAAGTCCGCCCCTGCCAACCAAATGAACAGTGACCGGGTGTCAGGGACAATTTCAGGCGCCAAAAATCTTCCCAGGTGAAGGTTGCATCCCCCAAATCATAGACATGTGTTGCACACGCTTCCTAGGTACCCTCAATTCACAGGAAATTCTTGGCCCTATCTCAGCGAACATGAGAAATCAACAATGCCTTGTACAGATTGAGGGTTGTGTAATTAAGGAAACAAACAATCAAATGTTCTTTAACGCCCTTCTTTGAGGCCAAATAATTTACTAAATGATCATATCGCACCACCTTCTTCTCAGGCTTGGGAGCTTGCAGTCCAGCCAAATCCACGGCATTTCCCATGGCCTGATGAGGCTCAAGCAACCAAGCTTGACTCAACATCTTTGACGGTATACCAGTGAAAGTGAATAGCACCTAAAATAATAAAGGAGAAACCATATCTTACTTACAATTGACTTGGTGGATAATATTTCACCAATCTGAAATGGAGAGTAAAAGGACACATATAATGGCAGGTAATTTGGTATTTCCTGTAATTACATGAAACAAAGATAACTCATTCGATGACGAGACCCACCCACTTGCCTGAAACACTGCACTGAATCTCTGTCTGACTTTCCTTGTGTCTAAAAGCTGTCGAAGCTCATTCGATGCCGTCTATGTTTTTGTGAGCGCTTGGCAAGGTGGCTTTTGCAAGCCGCAAATTTGCCTTCACTGTATTTTCATAAACCCCTTAGGATAATGGATCTTCTACTGCTAACAAACCTTGCTGATCACTCAACATGTCTTTAGTGCTTGAAAAGCCTGAAAAGTGCGCTTCAGCAGCCGCTTTCGCTTTTCTGAAAGCGTCTGCTTGCAACGTTTATTCAAGGGTCGTAGAAGGTGTCTGAATTACTGGTGGTCAAATCTGTGAACGCTTTATTTTGATCATATCCTCATGATATTGAAGCTTTTGAGCCCATTAAACATGTTTAAGACTGTGTTGCACGGGCCATGTGCATCGAACTCCATGTAAAAGCTCAAACACAAAGAGGGAGAGAGAGAGAGAGAGAGAGAGAGAGAGAAGTGGAGNGAAGGAGGAGAGAGAGAGAGAGAGAGAGAGAGAGAGAAATGGAGAAGAAGGCAATCGTTGTTACACATATCCAAACATCTACATCTTTTCCTTTGACAAAATCAGCTCCAGTTTCTCTTAGTTTTCAACTATTTTGCGTTGCAACACAAATCCTTAAGAAGGAGATATAATATATATATATATATATGTAAGGTAGTTTGCAAAGACCACAATCAGTTGTCCCAGGTTCCCCCTTGACATTCCTCTTTGCCTCTCATGGCCAAGTTGCTGGTGCTTTTGAAACCCTACTGGCTGAGTTCCTTTGGTCAGCTTGGATCAATAAGCAACCCCTTTGTGGTCCTTTTCGAGTTCCTGCGTGCCGCAAGTCATTGAACTTATTTTCCTGCTTCGGTTTCTCGTTTACCTGGAAAACCGTTAGCATCCCAAATTCTTCAATCTCTTTCTAAACAACTGGCAAGCCTTGCAAGCTAGCTGTAAATCACGGCATTCCTGGTTTTCCCGAGGCACTTCTTTGTACAAAATCTCGAGTGCGCACAGCACGCGAGACACTGACACCGGCTGGTGTTGATCCTTCAGCCAACTGCCTTGGTTCAAGGTGAAAAGCTGCGAAAGTGGATGGATCTGTTGCCCATTACATCCCATTACAAACCCATTACCATCTTTCAAAAATTTCATGATTAGCACCACCCAGGCAGGTTTAAAATACCTTCCTAACTGGGCACGTGGAACTTATATGAACTTATAACATTGCAGTGTCAGTGACTAAATTAGCAAGAGATAAGTCCGGGAACACTGGCATTCTGATGAACCGATTTTGTTGTTGCTTTCACCACTAAGAGTAAGTAGTAACTAGCACGTGTATGAAATGACACCTATTGCATCGTATTGCATATCACTGCGAAATGATATTTCTGTGGGGGATCCATGTATTTCATTCCATTCCACCCTTGCTTTTCCAAGCCTTCATGAGACTCATTTAGGATCAGGTGTAGTTGTTGGTACTAAATCGGCACCTGGCACATACGAGTACCACTTGTGTGACCTCCCTGGGCAAACATTATGGTGATCCACCTCCCAGGAAAAATGTGAAGGTTCAGCCAGTTAAGCTTAGGATCCCCTTAAAAAAGTGCCCTGGCATCCTGGGAGGTGGATCACCTGAAGCAGAAACACCGCGACTGTCAAGAAAAGTCTTTGGCGACTTTAGGATCCAGCTCTCCTTCGTCATTGTTTGAATTTGAGTCATCCTTTCTCCTTCTTGCTCTGCATCGAGGTGGACAAACAATGCCAGCCACACTAAGCACTTTCAAACGAACCTGGGCGAGGGGGACTTCCCAAGCAGCCAGGGCCTTATGAATGGAATAACTACCAGGGTTGTTTCAGCCCAGTTGATTTACAGTATACGACATGACATGTTTGTCAAGTGGGACATTTTTCTCAAGAGATTCCATGTCATGTGTCAGCCCCAAAATCTTCAAACTCCTAGAGCCTTATGCTGACGACGAATGGAACACATCTGTCTTGGGCACAGTAATTCTAAGATCGTGAGGAAACCGCCATCAAAATAGGCTCTACACCAACTGCATTTGAAATTTCCCAAAGAACCGATCTCAAACAGCGAGTCATGCTTTTTAATCGAAGCCGGTCCAGGATTTGGTGTACCATGTTGGTGCTTTTCTGATTCCTTGCTGATTTCATATGTTGGGTCCAAATTTGTCTCTTGAAGTATTTCTCTTCCACAAGAATTATGAGTGAATCCAACATGAAAGTCGAGCTTTCCTTGACATTTCCTAACCAACAAGTATTTACCTGGTAGCTCTATGAAAGAGGCGGCCTCCATCTTGAGGATAGTAGACTTTAGACTGCGTTATCACTTTTATGCATTTCGGAAGGCATTTCGTTACAGCGTCACCGCCCCATCTTTTGAGACAAGCAGCCACAGCACTCCCATCAACCTGCGCGATGTGTGATCTCATAGCAGCGGCAACAATTTGCAAGGTAATTGCCATCTGTTCTTTATGGAGAGTTTTCCATTCTTACACGCTGTCTCATAGAAAAATCATGGTCTAAAAACATTGGTTTAATGTTTGATGGGATGAGACATGTAATTACAAGTACTATGGGTTTTTCCACGACGATCACCAAACAAACTCGTGAATGAGGCCAGGATTGTGATGTGAGAAGCTATTTACCATAGGGATCCATAGGGGATGTATGCCTCCAGCTCATCTTCTAAAGCGCAAAAGTCATGACGGCCACTGTCCTGGAAGTGAGCAATGGACATTAAGGGCGCAGCAGCTGGCATTTTTAACCAGTAGTTGCAACCAACTCATCCGATATCGTATTCTCTAGAGTTGTAACGGCTTCATACATGATATGGTACACATCACATACACAGCCAAAACAAGGGCTGCTACAATTCCAAAATGACTCCAATCATGTATCAAGATCAGATACTAACATGTATCTTACATTCACCTCAGAAAAACCAATCTCTTTTCAACCATTCTGTACATTCCGATGCTGGACCCTTTTCATCCCTTAGATCCCTTTCCCCAATTTTCAAAGTTGACACAGACACATTCCAAGAGAATCTTCCCAAGTCGCTGAGTCCTTCTCAGGCCGATCGAAGATACACTCCAACGGGCCATGTTCCACCTGAATCGGACAGGTAAGGAGGGAAAACGATGTGTCTGTGCCCGCTCGACTTAATGTCAACATGAACATGCAACATACAAAGTATATATACATCATGCCATAATGCATGCATCATTCTTCATCATTCATTGTCCTTCATAAATCATGTATCATTGCATCATCTGCGACGGCTCATCTTGACAATGACAATCTTTGTTCCTTTCCGTAGATCTGATCATGACGTCCCTTCAAACATCCTTTCTCACTGAGGGCATCCACTGAACCCATCCGTAACGTAAACTGAAGGTGTGCACCTTGCCACTGCGAATGTGCCAAGCGGGATCAACCGGGCAACAAACAACACATCCTTTCAATTTGGGTTCATGGACAGCTTCACATAACTTCAACATGTTGTAAAAACGTTCAGAGTTATTTGAGCTTATTTGATCGCACTGATTCGTATTGAATTATCATGTACACTTCTGCACCACTGATCAAAATCGGGATGTTCGTTTTCTTCGCTGGGAGATTGGGTATATATAAGTTACAAATATTTACAAATCATGACTTATCACTAGCGAGGGCGCATGGCAACAAATTGCCACTGATAGAAAATGCATGAAAAGGCCTCCTCACTATATTTGTCATCTACCAATATCTAGTACTATCTACTGCACTACAATTACTATGTGTGTGTGGGCTGTGCCCCTGATAACAGTCTTTAGAGTTGTCGTTGCGCAGGCTATGAAATGAACCCGTTCATATCTTGGATATGTCTAGAAATTCGAGGCCTCCCAAGCCCAATCCTCCTAAGAAAACTTCCACACCTTGAGGTCCTGTTAAATAGACGGAGCAATGCCCCGGCTTCGTCCGGCGTCGTGAGCCCAAGGGAAAAATCCTCATGGTAGCATGGCACTGGTGGCGTGAGTGCGTGACAAAAAGTTGTAATACCACTAGAGATTCCAACAGTGGGCTGTGATAAAAAATTACCGGTTAGTACCTTTCCTACATTTTCTGAATCACGTTTCCACTACATCACACCATCAGCGGAACAGAGCCAAATTTTGTAGTTTGCTGCCCCTGCTGAACCGCCATGTAACTGGTGAGATCACTTGATGAGGTTATGATTGCAGTACTTGGTGGCTCATGACAGGTAGCAAAGTGGTTCCTTCTCCTGGCTATAAGATGCTAGAAGTGAAGGGCTATTCAACTGTTACCAAGATCCAAGAGTTAGCAAGATCCACCACTGTCATCACCAAATTCTTGCCCAGATTCTTGAGTCGCAGGGCCTGACAATGCAGGTCAGGTAGGTACATAGACTCTATAAATATAGACTAACAAATGAGTGATGATGTGACCGAGTTGGCTCAATTTGTTCACAAATGACAAAACTTGAAACTTATTTTGGGATATTTTGGGATTCTTCCATACACCATGGGACCATGATACAACATCTCCGGCTGGTTTGCTATTGATAGTGTTTGACAAGCTTTAACATGTCCAATGTGGATTATCGCACCTTGATATCTGGAAAGCGATCCACTTCCTGTGCTGACATTGGCTTTTTGCATGTGAACTGGAGCTGGGAGGCAGGAAGGAAGGAGAACAAATGCAATTACTGTCGAAAATCAAAATTACAATTTCAAGTATAAAGTATACAGTACATAAACACTAGACATTTCAGCAAGTGGATACGTTCAGGCAGGGAGAAATCAATGGAGACAGGATCTTGTTTCACGCCTATCAGCAAATGATCAACCTCCTAGCACGTGTTCTTCTCCGTCCAAAAGGCACAAGGGGATTCAAAATTGGCCTGAAATCGTGGCAGTAAGACTTGTTTATGCTGCATGCATCGGCCAGTAGTTCTCCAAAGCTTTGGACATCTAAAGAGCATTTGGATGTTGTCAAAATTTAGGCTGCACATGGCTGCCCGCAAAACGCTACGCCAGAAGAAAAGCAAGCAGCCATTGATACTGTCCAAATCATTCATTTAGAGAACATACAGTGGAACACCATCTCAGAAACATCTATACCTCTACAACATCTACAACCTCCATCCTCGAACTTGAAAATCAACACTCTCCAGACTTGGCTCTCGGGCAAAAGCTTCAGAGATGAGCGGATGAGCAGTGCCAAGCTGTCGACGAGCAACGGTTGCAACGCGTGGCAACAGCTGAACAGCTGGACGGGGAAAGCAAAGATTCAGATTATATAGGGGAAGAAAGCAATGTAATGTTTCTTCGCTTTGACAGCAAATGTTTAGGTGCTTTTCCGTAGTACTAATGCAATTGTGGAATTCTGTACATCTATGCTCCCGTCTATACCTAAATCAAGCAGTCTTCCCGTTCCTTCCTGACACAGCCTGCTGCATGGATTCACACAAGCTTGAAATGCTGCAAATCGAAAGATTCCATCAAAACCATCACCAGCACTATTCACCAATTGGGCTCCCTGCTCGTGCACGAGCGCGAACACCAGGCACATTCCACTCCTGCGGTTGAGGTCCAAGTTGTTACTTTTAAAGAAATGCTTCCGTAATTCAAAAAGGCACCAATCTGGTCCACCACTGGTGCCACGTCCATAGCCTTCTAAGGAACATCTTTCATAAACATGCGCAAAACCGCTAGAAATCACCATTTTGTTTGACGTCATTGGTCACTTCGCATCATCCTGCTTCATTTGTTACCAAAGTGCTATGCAACCTGCATCACCGCCCACCCCCACCCAGTGCTCCATGATGTCGTCATGCGCTATCAAGGTTCCAGCATCCAGGCCGGTGACGCTGCTAGAACCTCTGTTTGCTCCATACTTACAGCTTCATGTTACTGGCCAATCAAGAAATATATACATGTCTGTTTCAAGAAAGAGGAGATACGCACAAAATCGCACAAATACAAATGGGATCAAATCGGTACAAAGCAAGGATGCAAGTTCTATGTCATCTGAATTGCCAGCAAATACCAGCAGTATATGTAGGTAAAATTAGGTAAATATAAATGATTGATAATGGATAATACAGCTGACATTGGGGAGGGCAATACTGAAAAATGGGTTTGTCTCCTTTCATCACCTGCCCTTCATCCCTCAAATCATCCTAGACCACCTCCAACCAAGCGGTTATGGCTTATGCATTCGAAGTCTACACTTCTGTATACATGTTTACACATGTTCATTCAGGTTCACCATTTAGTTGTGATGCCTTCCATCAATGGAACATGGAGGCCAAGTGACTCGCATGATCTGTTCCAAAGCCCGGCAATGCCGGCAGTGGCGCGGGAGTTGCTGCAGGAACTGCTGAAGCCTGGTACAGGCATTGTGTGTCGATGAGAGGTCGTCATATTAAAGTTAAAGTGAATCTATGCAACATGAATGCTTATATCATGGATCGTTGAATCTCATTTATAAAAGTCTTATATTCAAAAATCTGGCACTACTGGCTCGTATAAAACCATATAAAACCAAAATTCCCATAACTATTGGATAACAGTTACTTTCAATAAAGGGCCCAATAGTCAGGTCCCTAAAACAGGGCCCAACCAATCCACCAAGGGCCCATGGTTGGTTCCACCAAGGAGCTCCGGCTTTAGTGACTTGAGATGCTGTGAGTCGTTCAGGTGAGATGTGCCGTGCACTTTCTGCCACCTGACCGAGGCATGGGTTGTTCGGCTCGTTCGCAGAACATGACCACAAGTCGTTGGGAATAAATAGCCATGCTTATCATATACATCTACACAAATCACATGTAAACATGTAAATTATGTTCACACACTCGGATTTTTTGTAATTTTTTGAGTAAGGCTAACAAGTTTATTGACATGAGTTCTATCAAAGAATTTGTATTTTCGTGATGTCTGCCTCCAACAGCAAGCGCTGTGCTGCGCGGATCTCTGCTTTGAGCTCTCTTTCGCCCCTGGCTGAAAAGAGTCGTGGATTGATAGACTGTTTGATGAGCAGAACACACATGATAATGCATTCTCATACACGAATATACCGGAATATGCCTGATACACAAGACTTTTCTGCTGGACACACCAGCAGAATGATGTGATCCTCTTTCAAAAAGTATTGGTACTCATGTACATGCAAGGTGCGACAGCTTTCCATGCTTCTGCAACTGCCAAGGCATTGAAAATACTGTGCACTATATATATATATCACATAAACAGTAAAAGAAAAGTTTCCAATAATTTCATACAATTCCAATAATGACACAGCAATCTCACAAAACTGCCACCGCGCCCTCTGTTGTTTTGGTCAGCCCGCAATTCACAAAACAACGGCCCTTCTTTTTTCAGTTTGGAGCATTGATGGGGAAGTCCTCAAGTCATCCGTTTGATAAGCTGCTTGCAAGACTTCAGGTAAGCAATGGTACGTGAAGCCATGAATCTTTGGGCTCACGTCCTCACTCGGATTTTCCTCGGAGACGGCTTTACTTAACTTCAACATTTGAAGCTATGTGCAGGCTCTGAGGCTTCAGGAAATGATATACCCTTCCAGTGAAGCAATTATTAGATATACAATTATTTGCCAGGGACATGGTCCACTGATCCACCTTTTCCAATAAGAGAAGTGTGAACAATTACAGTAGTGAGTTTTGCACTCGATTAGTGGAGGGTAAGCCTACAAGCAAATTGCTTTGAAATTATGTCCAGTGGACATCCTCATATATCCTGTACCTGTTTGCATCCTTTTATAGAAGCTAGAGAGAATCAGATGTCGTAGCGTTGTATGTAAAGCATGTCATAGAGTGATGGTGTCTTGCTTCTCGATCTCTCTATTGCATGTATGATATATATATATATATGATGTATATATATATATATATGATAAATGTCAGAACCCCAAATTGGCACCAAACAAACGCACGCATCATGAACTGTGTGGTCGAGTCATATTGAAGGAAAGGGTCGTCCAATTGGAAAGAGGCATTGAAGAGTACACGTGTCTCGGAGGAAACGTTGGCTCCACCCTGGTGAAATACTCTGCAGTCCATTGCGACCTCAACACTTTCGAAAAGCCTGTGGCAAACGTTGGGACTTTTACTGATGATTCCCCCAAGCAATTGTTGGATGGCATGAGGAACGTGTACAATAAAAGAAGAAGAGGAATGAAGGCCTTTTCCAGCACATGACTTCACATGTCTTCATGCCACTTTGAAGGTGCCCCTCAAAGGTTCAAGAGAATCCACCCCCCAAACCTACAGCCGTTGCAAACAGCATCTCTGACCCGTGACTTGTTTCTGGGAAGCTGACACCCTTTCACCAGGTGAGGTGCATGCCATAGTCGTTGTATAGTACATCAATGATATCAGTAGGTACTTGCAGTGGAATCTAATTAACATTGGGGGATGATCATGCACTAAATAATTAAATATAGGGATTGATAGCTAGGCCAGGCTATGACTGATACCAACATCAAGCATCATCAACCCACCTATATCAACTTAGGGTACTGATCCCATCCACCGATTGAAATCAAAATCGGGTGATACAAAAAACACGCATTTCGATCATCCGAAAGCAAGGTACAACGTCGCCAGTTGACATCGACATGTATTCTTTGGGCCCATCAGTGACCAACTTCAGCAGCTTCTCCGCCGCTTCTGCCGATGCACGCCTTCACGGATGGATGGAGGGAATCGAACTGGCAGAGCTATAATCCTCTCCTCATTCCTTCAGATTACATGGCCTTGTACAAATTAAATATCTGAGTTTCTCAGTTTCCTTTGAATTGAAGGCGCCACAAATCATCTATTCAAATTCTTGCTGGTGAAGAGAAAGAGGAACCGTCCGTTTGTTTACCTTAAACCAGGACAGTAGAAGCTCATGCAGCGAAGGGCATAAACTCGAATATTCTCGTCATTGACTGGTAGATGCAGTGCTTGCAATTTGATTGGTCGAAAGATGCTGGGGTTTAGAGTTTGGAGTACGATTGTGCGGAATATGCGCGATGCTCATGATGATAGAGTAGAGGATGGTTAAACTATGAAGTTAGCTGACGCCACGAGGAGTGTTTGGAGAGGATAAGTCAAGGTTTTTCGAACAAATTGACACGGTGGTACATTGACAGCGGCATGTCTTAGTCTAAGTCTATCAGGTATATATGTCAGTGTGTTGGAATAGGTACTTTTCAAAATAGTATCTTGAGCAGATCCATGTGTATACTTTCCAGGATCTGGGTTCACAACACCTTTCCCCCCGCGAATGGCTTCGCCTCTCTTCCACAAGCTGCTCCTCTGCAATGGGTTGTCCTGTCTTTGACACTGCCTGCCCAACGATCCCACAGCTTGACTCACCCAAATCCTCAGGATTTGTTTGTCACCTGGAGAATGTATCAAGTATGTATCAAACCAAATTAGATTGGTGTTTTAATCAATTCCAGGATGCATTGTTCTCTCTCTGCATTTGGATGTGTGCTAGTTGCCTTAAGATTAGAGCACCGCCAAAGGGTTGGTTTCCCTTTCTATTTACCATGATACATAGATGACTCATGATGATTCCCCTTTGTTGATCCTCTATTATTTGAATCTGGAAACATCCACATCAGCTACGGCTGTTTTCCCTTTGATTATTACCCCTTTCGTTTCGGATCTTGCATCCCGTTTGTCCCACTGCCACTGCCAAAGACCACCTGAAGTTGTCCCTCCACGTACATATACTCAGGTACCTGGCAAACCATCCCAAAACCATGTCAGTCATTGCCAACTATCTTGAGAGGGCGTTTATGTGCATCTGAACACCATTAAAATACCATCTTGTAATTATAAATGACGGAACTAGTTTGTACAAGTACTGTAATCTTCAAATTGTCCAGGAATTCATCCTCTTTTACATAAATCCATCAATGAAACTAGTACATCATAAAAGGACAGCTAGAGATTCAGGGTATCAATGTGAGTTCAGAAAGTCGTTCTTTAAGAAATGCCAGTCGCTGTGTACCAAAAACCATCCACAAGCTGAATTCAAATCTGTTCCCCTCAATCTTCTCATCCTGTGAGGTTTTTGCTGCCTCATTATTTTTTATGTCCCAGAATTTTCTCCGGCCCTTGGCGCCTTTCGTGGTTTTTGAAGCTCTTCTGGCAATTGACCTTCGTTTTTTGGGGACTCAAAATTCAATCGACTTGCAGCCCCACGGACATGAACTTTAGGTGTTGGCTTAAAGGTGGATGGCAAGACACTTGCAAGCTTTTCTTTTCTCAACATTGCTTCAATCCACAAACTCACACATAGCTGCTTGGAAAAGTTCATTTCACTGAAAGGTTGTTCCTCTGGGATCCTTTGGGCTTGTTTTGTTGTTCGTGAGGTTTGAGCCAGTGTAAAGGGCATCTTTCAAGGAACATTTAGGATGGTTCTTCAGGGGTCAATCATTTTGAATTTTGAAGCATAAAAATGCATTGGTGTAAAATGAGATTTCCCCTCCACCCAACAAAAGCCGTTTCTACAGACATGAATCATTTCAAAGCAAGGAAAAACATATATGTGAATTTCAGGTGGATTATCTTGCAATTGTTAAAATTCGGAGAGAGTAAAGTTAGGAGTTAGGTGAGCAATGAAAAAAAAACCTTGTTGTTTAGGTTGTATAGGGGATTATACTATACAATTATATGGGGATTTTAAAGGGCCGATTTCAACTTTTCAAATCCTAAGAGATGCTGTCCATATCCAAGCTATCGTTGAGAATGACTGAGGACTCTGCGAATGAAGTTCTTGGCAGCGATATGGGAACTTGGCCAAATCCTGAGAGCGGCAATCACGCAAATAAAAAGTAGCTTGTACGAGTAGTGAGAAAGACTAGATTTGAATAGCGTATATCACTTGAGATTCCAGTAGGAATTGTTTTGATGACAAACAATGAGAAAGATGCCAATCATCGGGCATACAGAGTGGTGCTAGTGTTGTAAAGGTTCAAGGAGAAGTTCAGTGTCTCATTGATGCCAGCCACATGACGTGTTCATTGTCCAAGTCACGGAGTTTTTACTCTCAAACCACTCCATTGCACCCGAGTTGCTCAGTGGGGCCCATTGACAAGTCGATATCTTGTAAAGCAGCCCAGAAAGTGACAATACCTCAATTATTTTGGGGCTTGAATGGGCAAACAGCACAGAAAGTCTGGCTACTTGGTCATTGGCAATCTACGACTTCGTTGTTGGTTGGTTCTCAACATCACTCTCACTACACTTCTGCCATTCCCCGCATATCCACAAAAAGAAATCACATCCAATAACCATCTTCCACTCTCTTCCCAAAAAAAGGCACTCATTCAAAAAAGGCGGTCCACGTGGCATCGACTGCAATGGGGAGATATCACTGTGTGGCGCTTGTGCTGGTGCACCAGGTAAGCTGATGGTAAAGTTCAACTCAACCAGCCTTCAGATTCAAGCGTCTTGCTGGCTCAAATCAGCGCAAATAAGATCAAAAAATAAAGATGTACACAATTGGTACACAATAATAAAACACACGCTGTAGTATATCTGTATAGTCTGTATAGTGTACATACATGCACAATATCAGTTATACAGATACACATCGTTATAGAACAAACATCAACCAAGTATCAACCGTATTTCATTCTAGCACCAGTGAGCACTCCACACATTCAAACAAATGAAAGCAAATACATAATCTCCTTCAAATAGCCCCAAACCCTGAACCCTATATCTTGGTATCTCTTTGGGTGACACCACCACCCACCATGGCACTGCTGAACCCAGATTTTCTCACCCATCAGTGCATGCCTAGCACCATGGAGACCAATTTCTTTGGCCAGCGTTGCCAACGGTGCCAAACCCTCTCGCACTGTTGGGGTCATTGGACTTCGCAAGATATGACGTGCCTGGACATGGACCGTTCTCTGCACGACTGTCTCCCGTGATCTTTTCACAAAAAATCGAGATCGCACTACATCGCACTACAATCAGATAGACCCACACATGCTAGCCATCACCACTCATGCTAGCGAAGGAATGTGTGCCTGTGAGGCAAGCAACATCACCCGTGGGGATGTCTCAAACTGAGTGGTAACCGATAGAATGCCTACTAGGAGGCTGCAGGGGTCAGCTTCAGTTGCTAAACAAGCAAAAACTTTTACATACTTTTGACTATCATCGCGGTCCTCAAAAAATCTGCTTGGCAAGACTATACAGCTCATCTTACCCCCCTTCAACTACATTACCCATAGGACAAAAAGTTATGAAGTCCATGAAGTGTCGTATCCAAATGCGACGCGAGCACCTTCGGCTCACGAATGGGATCCAAAAGCCATCGCTGCAAATTGTGCCACACAGCTCGAAGGCTTGGCTGTGAGACCTTGAGGCAGGTACTCTTAGCAGGATGTCCCTGGTGGCTGATTAAACATCCAAAAGGCTTTTGGATATGCTTTCATCTAAGTCACATTTTGGGTACTTTAGGTCGGTGTTGTTGGGTATGAACAATTCATGCATTCTTGGGTACAGGATTTCAAGTGTCAAATTTACAGTGTCTACTACAAAACAAGAAACATGAAGAATTGAATGAATAGCATCATCTCACAAGTGTTCATACCAACCAGCATCTGTGCATCTTGCCATTGTTTCACCTAGACCCAACAGAGTTCACAAAAATCCCACCCCACTGGCCTCCTGAAGCATAGAGATTGCCTCACCTCGAAGTGCTTTGCAAAGCTCTGGTTTCAAGACGTTTTTCCATCGAAGTAAACCCTTGGTAACCATGGCACCATGGCTGCACATTGATCCAAGATTTACCCAACTCAGCTTCACCGGGGCATTTTGGTGATGCCAGAGTCGAATTCATTGAATCTTAACTAGACTAGGAATACACATTCTGTATGACAGTATGAAGATATTATGTTGATATATGTTGATATAGGGATGACATGTATCCAAACGTCTGTTGTACCCATGTGATACATCATTTGTGTTTCCGTTCATACCTGTGGACCACGGTTCCCCGTGTTTCAGTCTGAGCTGAACAGCTGGAGAAGACAAGAAATCTGTCAGATCTGTCAAGATGAGATACAAAGATGAGGAACATCAACGTGCAGCCAACAGCAGGAACATGTGACAGACGTGGGTTGTTGCAGCTAATCTCAATGGATCTCATGAACACATTATATCAATCAATCATAATTAATCATACATAATGTATATCTACTACATAACAGGTATGTTTCCCATTAGGGACCCAAAGAGCCAGTAGTGAGCCAGTAGTATATGTTGATTATTTGTTGATTTTGGGCATCATCTCTTGATTTCTTCAAATACCTCACCTCTCATTTCGGTGACCCACTCGCACGCTTCGCCATCCCACCTGGTCACCCGTTCTCGAAGCTCCACGTCCGCGCGGGCGGACTGTGACACGTTTGTTGCACGTGGACCCAGCGTGCACAGGATTTGCAGGGACTCATTTTGGGAATATGCTGACACACGTTTTCCTAGAACTGAACATTCAATTTGTATGGGTTTGAAGTTTGAAGTTTGAAGCTTGAATCATCCCAAAGTTACCACAATTTCGTCCATCAACCACCCAAAGATGTGTAACAGTGACTAACAGTATATCATCGTGCAACCTTGGAAGATGTCCCATCTAGGATCGCAGCCCAGAAGCTCCATGGGAACCAGTGGAAAAGGACCCAGAAAATACACTTAATAAAGAGCCCGGCCAAAACACACAAATCAAGGTATTTTGAAATGGTATTCTGAGTTCTGTTATCAACCAAACAAATCTGACATATTCAAACTGCCTGAAGCAGAATCATAGCAGAATCAATACACTTACATGAACCATCATGAACCAATCTTTGCCATTTTGTAACTCCAAATCAATCAACAAATCTTTGCAATCTTTGGACATCCCAGGTTTTTGGACAAGATCACCTGCCCAAATCCACACCTCACCACGAAGAGTGGCCTTGGAGGATGGAGCCCATTTTTCGGGTGGAGGACACCCCCTACGCACCTCCCGATGTTTAGCATGATGAAAAGAATGAGTGGCATCTTGTGCGTTTTTGTGCCATAGAACTATTTACTGGAGCCTTTCTTGATTGTTTCGATACTTTTCCCAAGCCAAATCTGCAATATTTTGAATGCAAATGAGCTTCAGGGAACAAACCATCCATTTGGGAGCACGTGTCATTTCAGAAACCAATTTTTTCCACCCTGGTAACTCTCCCCAACACGCCGAGTAGCAAAATCCTGCGCCAACATCTGCAGATCTCCCATGAAAGTGCTGGCCTCAGGGAGCTCGACAGGGGTTGTACATCAATCCGAGTGAAATTGCTCAATTTTGTTGGGCAGTTGGGTCGCGAATTTGCCCAGCATTGCTAAGACCCAAACGGAACTTCCTGTCATCTCCGCCTGGTGAAGCCTTTCCTGCCTCAAAGATGGGCAGAGGTACCCAATCAGATTTCGACATGTTTCAGCAGCATTTTTGGTTGGAACTCGACCAAAAAGTTCAGAGAAAACATGGAACGGTGAACAAATGACCTGAGACACAGGGCCAGATGGGCCATGGCCACGTTCCCCGGTTGCCTATCCATATGAATCCTTACCCTTGCCCTGTGTCACATCAGCATGAAATGTATATACTGTAGCCCCTCTCCTAATCAATGCGGTTCTCTTTTCTCGTATCCAGCTGGCCAATGCTGCTCCCGTCCTGTGCTGCATCATTACATTTAGATCTTACTGGTTTCAAATGACATATCATGCCTATGTGAGCTACATGTACTGAATGCCACGGAGAAGAAGTAGTTTCTACACTACTCAAAATCCAGGGTTTGATTCCGGAGCCTTTTTGGTCACCTTCTAGCATGAATCGAGGGTCCCCCCCCATGCTGGGTGACCAAACAAGCTCTGCATCTGGAGTTGCAACGCTTCGTGAACTTGGCTGTTGTCTTTCGCCTGTGAGATCTCGAAAACGAGTCGTTGGGGGTTTCAAGATCCCTGACTTGGAGTTGGATAAAGATACACAAAAGGGACCCTCACCCAACAAAAAGGGGCAGATCAGTTGATAGTTGCGTATTTGAGACCAAGTAGTGAAAATAAGAAATTCACGTGTTAATAGTAATGTAAGTTATGAATCAACCAGTTGTCATCGACATAAGCCTTTTCCCATACATCCTTTAGTAGACCCGTTCTTGGGCGAGTGACTGAGAAAGTGGAAGTGGCTGAGAGAGAGAGAGAGATAGAGAGAGAGAGAGAGAGTGGACACGCAAGTGACATAGATGTGGGGAATTATGAAAGTGTGATCAGCGTTTTTTCAGTGTCATTTTCTTGCTAGTTGCCAACAATCCTCTTGGGCCTCTTTCTCAAGACGTGCCATCAGCGTGGACTGCATGGCCGATAGACCTTAGAGCGGCCAAAAACTCTTCCAATCGCAGCGTTCTCTCTTTGACTAAATTGACCTCTAATCCTGGTGAACATGGGTGAACTAATGTACAAAAAGATTACGCGGTAGATAATCAATTCAACAACATGAATCTAGCCCTGAACAATTTGTGGGTTTCCCTTATGACTGTAGTACCATTTACTTCTTGAGGTTGGGTGAGGTTGTTAGCGTTCAAGAAAATTATGACCAGTGTTTTGACATAGAAACCAACCATTCCCTTTCAGAGATATATCTTTGTTTTGCCATTCTTTTCACCCAGTTTCTCCCAGCCCAGAGATTCAAGAATTGCCAGAATTGCGACTGCAATTCTACCTACGCCAGAATGTGTATCAACATAATACGCCCTGGACGCTATGTGTAGTTTGACAAACCTTTTGTTACAAGTCTAAAACTGCTGTTTCACCAAGAGTTTGCAAGATACCTCAGTGGCATCATGTGGCATCCACTCTACCAGTACCAAAATACTCTCATACCTTGCGCATTTGTCTATCACCAAGTGTGGGGTGCACCCGAGATACCTCGGATCCTCGTGATTCCTCACATCAAACCCTGCAAGCATTGACAGTCCCAACTGGGTCACCACTCTTGCATGGAACTTCTCGCCAATACCACCACCCACTGCCAAACTACCATCTGTGGTAAACCTTGCCCACAAACAAAGGATGGCAAAAAATTGACAGTCACCCCTTTGAAGACGTTGTAGTTGATCGATTGGCTGAACATGGTAGAAGTCGACCAAACTCTAGAATTCCTTTGCATAAGTTTCCCACTCAGCGAACTCTTGTCGCAGGTGCATCAACTCCTGATTGGGAGTAGCTATGGCTGGATCCGGTTGCAAAAAAACTGCGAAAACTTATACCTCTTGCTCCCACTGGATTGCAAAGGTGAACAATTGAAAAAAAAGTGATGAATGGTGATGATGAATATTGGCACCGTTGCCTGTTCCCAGCAATAGGAGAGAGGTGCAAGGTGCACGATCCTTTTATGCTGTCTAGGTTTCCATCTACATTTCCATAGCAACTGGCCTATAGAGAGGACATAAAAACGAACAAAGGTTCGGCATGCAAGTTCAAGTGCTTCTACGAAATCACAGCAATATGCTATCAAAAGTCTTGCAACAAATCTCAATTCCTAGCAGTTGGCAAAAGGCAAGGGTAAGCCATCACAAATAGTAGTGGATGCCTTGAAATTCATGTACATTTCCATATCCAAGACACTTTTGACTTTTGACATCAAAATCCCAAGCTTGTGGCTCTTCCACTGACCAAAAACTTACTCAGAAACCGTTCCACGGTCTGCGGCTCCTTGCGCAGCTCTGCTACCAGTGCCTCGCGACGTCCATCTTGCACTGCACGTCGCTCCGTGGCATCCTGAAGCCTGGTGGAAACGGAGAATCGTCATGGTGTCATTTGCCATAACACCATCTACATATCAATCAACATCAACTATCTACCATCATCTACCATCATCTACCATCATTCCATCCAAATATATCAAAATATCACAATCTTCCTGCATCCACACATCAGGGTGGAGCAAAGATCCATCAGTAACTTGCAGGCAAGGCACGCAGGTAGTCGTGCCTGTGTAGTGGCCAGTTGATTCACAGCTTCCTGAACAGCTACTGGCACTAATATATTCCAAACTGTCGATGTATCATGTGTGCCATGGTCATTGACAGTTGCTGATCTCCAACAGGGGATGAAAAATCAACCCATTTTTGTGGGGGTTGCATAAACCAATCATGAATGGATGCCTATGAACAAAGGGATGTCAATGCAGTGCTTGTTTTTTGGCAACTTTTGACCTTTCCGACACGACACATGTTGCTGGCACAAACATATGGAATCAAAAGAGTCTTTCGTGAGTCAGGTTCCTTACAAGTCAAGGTTGTTTACCCTGTGGGAATCTAACATAGCAACGGAAAACACAATGATCTTTTCTGGTGAATACCACAAACATAGAGAATTACATCTTCCTACCAAACCATGGGACCTCCACACGATTTGAACTCCGCTGAAATAAAACCAGAAACCGCCATGTTTCATAACCTCATGTACAAACAATTTCAAAATTGGAACCGAAATCAACAAGTTGAGTTTTTTTCATTTTATATATATATATATATATCTACAACACTCGAATGAGTTTGTCCAATCACCATATTTGCACTTTTGACTGAATTTTAGTGACTCAACTGCACGAGAAAACTGTAAAATTGTAAGATCGCCTGGGTTGCAAGTTCCAGTTTCGTGATCTGCAGTCGATTGCTCTGCGCCACGGATGCAGCAGCCGATGCCTAGACCGCGATGAATGGTTGATAGATGATGGGATTTGTAGATGGCTGTGGGCCATGAGCGGTACATCAACTACTGCAGTATCTACAGTGGCATTGACTGTGCTGGATGATTTATGGATTAATGTTCATTGAATTTCATTGATATATTGGTAAATACGAAGAATGAAATGTATTGAGAAGTACGATTTGCAAGGGTTCAATCACAAAGTCATTGTCAATCCAGTGAATGGATGTCATTGTTCTGTTCCTTGGCACGTTCCTTCTTCATTCCAGGTGGTTTGCGATAAAATGCATTGCGTGTGCTTTTTTTTGGTTGGGTATCAACTCCTCCTAAGCCTGGATTCTGACTTGAGGACACTGTCAAGCCCGTTTGGATTTGTCATGTTTTATAATTTACCTCTACCTAATATGGCCCGATTTCTCCCTCCTCAACCCCCAGTTCTTATATCCTTGGTTTAGTCACATTGACATCATTCACCCAGAAACATGCAGTATTTCTCCGTCCCTTTGACATGGCAATGGGGCAAATCCACCCTTTGTTAACATTGAAGATGTTCATTTCCCCTGAGTGGAGCTTAACAAATCCATTGCTTCAGCAGCTGTTGGCGCCTCGTGACTCAGTTTCGCCTCTAGCTCTGGAATCCTGTCATCAACGGACCATGTCCAGCCCTCAATGCAACCAAGGACCAACAATAATCTGTAGATCTGTACTGGAAAACTAGAATCTTAAAAGCACAACACTAGTTTTGACAGGAATGGATGCAACTGCTTGCAGCATCTGTTTGGTATTGTACGTGTGTATGTCGACTATACAAACAAGTTGCTTAATCCGAATTCATAACTTGACATACCATAAATGTACACTATTTGGCCCTTATCATTCCAAATCCACAATCCCGTGGCGACAGAAGGGTTAGGCCTGACATCCATCAGGGCACGCAACTCAGCCTTCAGCATTTGGTGCTGGTTCCTGCAACGCCAATCATTGCTGCATGAAGCACATTGACGGAAGCTGAAACACACGAAGTTCAGTACAAGTTCAACATTGAATCATGAAATCATATCAAGTCTGCGATATCTACAGCTAGCTTTTCTTGCACTTTGTTTTTATAGTCCCGTTTTCTGATTTTATCTTTCCTAAGAAAGTGGGATCCTAAATACGCAGTGCTGTTGACCTCCAAACATTCAGAGTTGGCTCGCATCGACTGGTCCAACAATTTTGATTCAGATTATCGACACATTTTGAATAACAAGATGTACTGAACCTATCCACCTGCATGGTTCGTTTGAACATAAGATGATTATATATCCCTTGAGAACTCTTCACTGGACTTCAGCTGTTTTATTGGTCACAAGCTGAGACAAAAATTGTAAGATATACCTTCTCTACAAGTATCGTGTATATTCTAGGAATACAAACAAACTACAAACCTTTTGGTGCGATGTCATCGTACCATGTCCCCCAATTGGTTGGGACCACGCACTGGAGCTGCTCCAAGCTCTGAATCAGGCCTGGCAACGGGAACAGGTGGCATCTTGCGACACACACCAATCATTGGCGATTTCTTGAAAAAACGAACTACTATTACTACATGTGCGCTTGCAGCAGCTTGGGAAATTGTCTAAATTGCCGTCATGTCTTTCCAAAATACGATGAAGTCACATGTGTAATTAGGCATCCATCACCACCACGCCCGTGTTCACATGCTTTGCCATCCACAAGTGCCAGGGATTCGTCCAAACCAAGCCTTGACCCTTGTCCTTCGGAAGGTCTCGCTCGATGCGTTGATAGACCTCTCCTCGGACACACGCACACACACACACACACACACATCTTTTGCAACCTGCTACTTGCTGAAATCAGTTTCTTCCTTGGGGTGGAACTCAGCAGATTCCCATTGAAGACTGAAACCCCCAGCAGGAACCTACATGAATAATTCACATGTGCCAGCATGTCTAGGCAGTCACACTACAAATAAGACAAGCAACCACGATACATGAACCCTCCACACATGTTTTCCTCCTCAAAATGGACCACTCAACCATGCCACCTGCCACCCGAACACTGAAGTTCCAAAAGTAGCAACCTTCAACAACCAACAAGAATCAACCCACCTCCAAGGAAATCTGCTTGAGTTTTACCCAGCTTTTCTTTTGAGACCAAGTGTCCCAGGTAGCTGTTCACGAGCTGCACATCTTGATTCCGTTGTCGTACCAAGGCTTCCATTGCACTATATAATTGATCCAGGCTACTTTGCACCTGGCGGCTGTCCCTTTTTGGTGCCCCTTCAAAGGTACACGGCACTTTGACATTTTCAACCAACCAAAAATGATCACAGCTTTGGGACACATTGGCCAACCACAAACGGGACATGACCAAACGCCACAATCAGAAAATTCATGGCTCTTTCGATGATTACTTTGGAATCAGAATTTGATTTGGATGGCAATGAGGTGAGATTCTGGAAAGCCAGCACCGCCTTGGATGCATGAAATCTGAAATTCTTCGAATCATGGAAGCAAATTAAGTAGCAACCTGTGCAGGATTTCAACTGCCTAGGAAGTTCCACAAAACAAAAATCATCTAGATACCACATCAAAAGATTTGAGTGAAGTCGCTGGTTTCCTCAAATCAAGGTTCTTGTGAAGCAAAACTTTAAACATTCACACTTGAACATTCTGGCACGTCTTTACTTTTACAAGTCTTCATCATATTATTTGACATTTGACATTCGCAAGCAAAAGTTGGAAGCTGATGGAACTTCATCTTCTTCTGATGTTTTCCATTTCAACAGGTTTCCCCATCTTTCACCTGGTAACCATCCAACAATGACATCTGACCAGTTGATCGACGAGCAGTGTCCTGGCAGAAGGCTGTAGCTGAAAGAAATGCAGCAATGAAACATCTGGGGCTTTTGCAACAAATACCAAGATGCTCAAAGGGAGCAACGTGTTGGAGTTGGAACATACCCTTTTGGAAGGTCACCGGTAAACAAACATATGATAGATTGAGTAAAAACAAGTAGTATAAGTATGTAATGTACAGTATTTGCAATTATTTGCAAGGTGTTATTTCAATGCCAATGAATTCAACATGCAATCAACAACAACCACAGCGGTTTCACCCAAGTCACAAGTCGAAACCATGATCTGTTCAAACGTTAGGAATTCAATCACACCCTTCCTACGCTCGAGGAAAGATATCAGAAATCAAACAACTTATCAGGTGGTTGTAGAGTATGTTTGGATACCTTTGCTATATATAGTTTGTATATGTTGATAGTTTGCTTATGTTTGATTCGTATCTACTGTGACCTGCAATATGTATAATTTACACCAATGAATTCATGAACCTTTGGGACGACCCATTTCTATCTTCGGGAGGCGTACGTAGGTGTTGAACACACTTCTACATAGTGACCTGGGTGGGTACCCATGGAGGCCTCCATAGCCTTCAACGCTTCATCTGAGCGTTGCAGTGCAGTGTCCATGGGGAGCAACTTCAAAGTTTCCTGCCTCAGGAGTTTCAGCATCAGGGGGAAGTTCATTGTACCAAACCAAAATTGTATTTGGAGTTGGAAAATCGGGGTACCAGCTACTAATCACAAATTTGGAGCGGTTTGTTGTTGGTTGTTGGTTGTTGGTTGGTGGTTGTGGTTGTGGTTGTGGTTGTGGTTGTGGTTGTTGTTGTTGTTGTTGTTGCTGTTGCTGTTGCTGGTTGTTGTTGTGTCGTTGTCGTTGTCGTTGTCGTCGTTGTCAAATACACCGGAAATCATCCATTTCTGGCGGGGGTTATAATAATTTCAAGGTGTCCTCACCTCACCTGGGACCTGGGAAATGTCCAAGCACTTTGTACGGATTTCCCACTAATAAACCATTTCAGCATCCTCTTTTTGGACCGCCAAAACAGGACCATCCCCACCCATTTCTCGCTGCCAAGCAACAACTTCTCCACCTTCATGCTTGTCTCTTCCAGAACTTGTAAGGAGACCTGGTGATTCATGGGGCACAAACGAATAAACACCTACGTCTCCAGGCGGATGGGCACCATTAACCTCAGGAATTGAAATACACAGGATCGGGGCATTACAGTATACTGCTTGATCCAGCTTGCAAATCATATAGTTGGTGGTTGAGCCACCCATCTCCACGATATGCTGCTATGTGTTGCACCTGAACTTCTGAAACACACCCTTCAGCAAGCTCTACACACCTGATGTCGCTTCAATGGCTGCATTCCAACCTGCACCTGAAGTCCAGGAAGTCCAGCGTCACTTGTCTGTGCTTTGGTCGATATGGTGAACTCCCCTTGTTTGACCATGGTTGTACTCCTATGAACGCCATCCGCCATACATAGAGTTTAGACCACGAAAAATCATACGACACTTGCATAGGACGGTATAATGTAGATTAATGTAGCGCCATTCATGTATGCAAAGCATGAGAAGCTCGTGATTCATACCAGAGGATCATTTCCATATGGGAAGTGTTTTTGGGGAATCCAAATCATAGTTCCCCGCCATCAATTTCCTGGGACAAATGGATATATAATCATTACTTGTCGGAAAATCTTGCTGGATTTTTGGTAGAGGGAATCTACTCCAGCCCAAGGGCTTGACACACCAGTATGCAACCTCTCTACGTGGCATGTTATTATCCTCACAAATAGTAGGTAGCCCTGCAACTGGATTCTAGGAGGCTAGATGTTGTTTCACAACGTTTCACTCTTCTCGAGTTCTGGGTGAATCGAGATACTGGCTGCTTAGCTGTTGAACCACCCAAATGAAACATATCCTTAATTTCGCTACCTCCAAGATTCAACATAGAAACTAGCAGGACGTCTTGTGTGGTTCACCAGGTCGGGATTCAATTCACTCTTACTATTCAGCCACGGTTTTTTTGGGGTCACTTAACAGTTTCAAGGCGGAAACTCACAAGTCACAGGGGTCACAGGTGCTGGGACAACCCCAACTACCAAGATGCGTTTATTTCTAGAAAGCTTTAGGTTGGAATGAGGGCGCAATTTCTATCCCGAGTCTCAAAAGCAACATGAATCTTTAAAGCAAAAAAGCAAAACTATTGACAACGACGTTGATTTGAAAGGTTTTGGAGTTCTGAATATTTCAAAAACCTCCTACCTTGTAAGTGGGACGTTTCCTTCCTGATGAATCATCTTCCTCGCACCTCTTCTTCAAGCTGCTGCAAACGCGTGTAGAGCTGACCGGGTTGACCATCTACAGGTATCACCTGGCTTCAGGTTCACCTCTTGGATCTCCAACAACCACTGATCCAATACGGTTGATGGTTCGGAAATCCGGCATCCATCAGTTAGGTATGGTTGTTTATCCCTTGATTTACGATGTTTTAATGCCCATCCAACCGGTGGTTGTTTGGAATTCCCCGGGAAATCCACCTCTTTCTCAAGGCGACCCAATCTTTCTTCTAAGCCTCGGGTGAAAAAAAATGAGGATGCATGGATGGAGACTTTTACAGACCAATTGAACCAGGATTGGTACTCAAACAAACATCCTTATCAAAAACACAACTCAAATGAAGATGCAATCTCACTACATGATCTACAAGCAGAAGGTGTAATTATAACCATGCATTGGTACATGCATCTGTTTATGTCATAAAAATCACGCTTTCATCCCAAGTGCTGCAGGATTTTGTCCATCAAGGTTTGGATAGGCCATAGCGCCAGCTGACAAGTGTCACCAGGAATTGATCGATGCCGTGCATTGGAGGGCACGAGTTCACAGCTGCGTCTGAGGCAAACATCTTCTTAACATCAGGAACACAGTTGCTTCAATTGCAACACATTCGTCTTGAAAAATCCAAAGGCGAACATTTGCAACACATTTGCTGTTGGGATCTGTTTCTGAGCAATTTTTGTCTTGGGACGCATGTGTCAAATCCTCAGCTGCTTCTTTAAAGGACGTGCACTGACTCTGCAGTGATTTCAATCAGGACCAAGCAACTAGCACTAACGAGTACCAGTGCAAGGTCCCACCTGCTTCAAACTGTCTGTGCAGGTGTTTCAAGGAAAAAACAACTTGCTCGACCAACCCCCCTCCTGTACAGGAATGACAATCCACGAGAAAATCCCATCGCTTATTTCTGATTCGGCACCAAAGGGCCGTTTTTGAAGACATGACGAGTGGGTTGCCGCAAGCTTCCTTGAACAGTCAAAACTCGAAACGGGGCACATTGAGCGAGAACACCCTTGCTATGCCCGAGAAACCGTGAGAGATATATGCTGCATATGGCAGTTTTCGGATAAAGGTATCATGAAATACTCGATTTCCCTGCATATGCACAATATCAAATCAATCATGAAGGCAAACCACAATGAACAGATACATACTGGATCATACTCGTATAATAAGATTCTTCAGGCAATTTAATCCATAAGCTGATGAAACTTGACATGATGATAACATCCTAACCTGATCCACCTATCCTGCGCATGCCTACTACAGTCACTAGATAGGTCTTTTGTCCATTACAAAGGTGTCAACTGTATTTCATTGTGCCTCGTGCTCTGGTGGCACGAGTGTGACTACCAAGGTCTTCTCAGGTCTGGAAAGCCGCTAGCGGAGGGTCGGCCCCTCGGCCCACCCGTTTTCTTCAATGTGATATAAGCTAGCATTTCGGCCTCAAAAATACTGAGTAGGACAGTTAGACGGTAAGTCTTGGAGGCAAATTCTCAAAATGTAGCAACCAGCTTTCTTTTTTTACGAGCTAAATCTAGCCTTGCTTTCTTGTCAAATCCTCTGGTTGCTTAGAAAGAACAAGCTCTAGAGTGGAGAAACAATGATACTTGCTCGCTTGGCTTTGGCATAGTACGGGTACAAGAACATCCCGAACCTGTGGGATAGTCATCTAGTCATCCCACCCGAAACATCAAAATTCTATCTAGTTGTGCAGGGCAATGGAAGCACCATCTATATAACCTCCACAGGCAGTTCCTGTTCCATTTGCTACATGATTTTATAGCAGTAAGCCGCAAGCCATTACCATAGGTCCACAAGTCAACTACCTTAAGGCCGACCTCTCCACCAGTGGCTTTTCCGGTCACAATCAATTGCTTCGCCTGTCAAGTTGAAACAAATGAAGATGTTTCATTACCAAATCACCAGTGGACACATGAGTGTGTCTCAAAAATACAGAGGCACACATGAGACACACTAAAACTGCCTTGGAAATGATGAATTTCGTGGGAAACGCATGGAGATCCCATGCTTTTAGCCCATGAGTAAACTTCTTTGCAAGAGTCTGGTTCCCAGTACATTTATATTGTATCATGTTATGGTACATTCAATACCATGCTTTTGAGCTAACATCCAATACACCCTCCAAATCATCATCTGAACTCTGGGTTTTCAGGTTCATCAAGGTCCAATCTGCCAATCTTGTTTTCCAGGGACTGGTGTTCCGCCGCCTTCATCGTTGCTTCTGGAGCTCTTGACTCGCGGTGATGAACTTCATGGCATCCTGAATAACTGGATCCTGTGGCAGTTGAAGCAAATTTAGGTGAAGAAAACCACTTGTGTGACTAGTATGAACAAACAAAAAGGTGAGTTTCAGGAAGGGTAGAGCAAGCAGAGTCGAACTCAATCTACTACTTCATTAGTGTGTTTGAGAACCATCCGAAAGTATCCGACAGTGCCGTACGAAATTTTCCGAAGGTCTCAGAGGTTACGGGGTCTAGGCCGTTTTCCCAGCATGTTGCAAACCCATGGGAGCTGTGCGTTAATGCACGGAGCGAGTGACAGTGCTCAAAAACCTTAGCAGCTTAGCATTGTCTACGTATATCATATATCAGTCATATATATAAAGTAACAATTTGATATAAGTTTGATAGAAGGTCCTTTAAGGTCGCTAGTTCGCCCAAATGAGTAGATGCATCAAACAAATGATACAGTAGGATTTCTTGAGTGGTGGCCAGCATCTCCAGATTTCAAGGCCAATCTACTGCAGCAGGCCTCCTACAAAATAAAGACCAGGATGTAAAATCTTCCCGAAACCTGAAACCGTTGGGAAGAATATTTTCTGATTGGAATGTGATGCGAACGCATAATCTTCCATTGAACCTTGACGATACGTGTGAAGATGTTTTCAACATTTTTCAACATTGTTCTCCTCATGAAGTAGCGTCCAGGACTTCCTCCTTGGGCGATCCTTGCTCCTTCAGAAGCTTGGGAATATAACAAGGTGCATGAAGAAAATGGGTGTGCTAGTCATCTGAAATATGTTGAAATTTTGAAATATGTATCAAAGACGTGACATCTTTGCTCTGACTTCCAAAAGAAATACAGGTGAGATTGAACCTTTCAATTTGTTTGAGAATTTCTGACCAGAAAAAGACGAGTCTTCAAGGACTGAATCCTTTCCTTTTGCAAACGAATTCTCAGAGGTACTCTTGGACAAAACACCTAAAAGCATCTAAAAGCCATTTCAGGATAACTTCAATTTGAAAGACATACCTCTTTAAATAACACAAATAATTTCTTCAGTACAGTATTTAGATAAATAAGCTATAATCTATCAACCTCCACAGCTGTGTCGTTGTTTCGGGCACCTTTGCTGTGCCCTTTGTAGCGTCTCTTTGACATCTGGAGTCAATTCCCATGAAACCGATGGTAGCTGATCCTCATCGCCTGGCTGGAAACAGAAAGCGAGCATGGCCGATGAGACTGGACAAGATTGATGTGAGATGCCAGCGACAACTTTTGATTAAATAGTTTTATGATATCGTAGTCTTGGCTGGAACATGCTTGAACAAATTATAGATGTAGCTCGATGGTTTCAGCCCGTTAGCTGTTGGATTGGAAGAAAGTAACGGATCGGCATGAGAAACATGCAAACATGTTTACGGAGATTCTGAAGTGGACTTGTTTACAGCATTCACAAACAAAGCACTGGCAACAAGAAGGGATGACAAATCATCATCAATTATTGCCAAATGTTCATGGAGGCACTGAAGAAACGTTGCCTATCATGCCTTTGTTGTGCAAGGCTCCTAGGTTCCTTTAGAGGTCGAAGAATGGGAAGACCCAACCAATAAAATTCAAGCAATTCGATTTCATTGTGTCCGAAGTCTGACGCGTGAAAATGTTTAGCTCATGTCGCACCATCGTTGCTTTGCACACTGACCTCCTTGACACTTAAGTCAGCTAAAGCATCTTGAAACAAGTACTGTATGAACTTTTTGATGTGTTTGATGCAAGCATCTTCACCAGTTAGTGGTTTGAGTGGTTTGAAACCATCCTCACAAAGAAAAAAAAGACATGGTCAACAAATAGGAGGTTCCTTTTATATGCAATGTGTATATATATATTACATATATATATATAGAATACATTTTTTGCAGGGTTGAATATGCAAGACATCATTGAAAATACCGCCACCACCACAAAGTGATTTGCCATTTGAATCGCTCCAACTCATGGACATCATGGACATCAACACACAGTTTGATACTGCTGCCCAGGGAAGAACTGCCTTCAGCGGTGTCAGCCTGCAACAGGGTTGAATAAACTTCAAACAAGCACTGAACAATCTTGCAAAGAATGAAATTGTCAAGACTTCCAAGTCTAAGAACAAATGTGATTTTCTGTGATTCCATCACAGTGCCCCCATCATGAATTGCCAAAACATGACTCCAATCTCGGTGAGTAGTGCTTGCCCGAAAAAACATGAAATTCACACAAAATGCTCCTGGCGCTGTTGCATCTCCGCCATGGCGCGGACCTCCTGTGGTTCAATGTCAACTAGCAGAAAGAATACTTACCCCTTGATATATGTATATATACAGCATATATATAATCTGTCTGGCTTATATTGGCTTATGCCATTTAGTATCATGTATACTTGTATAATCCATCTTGTCATCTTGGAAAGTCTTAAACTCACGGGAAACAGTTCCAAAAAATCACCCGTTAACAAAGCAATCGAAACAACCGAAAACAAAGGTGACTTTTAGAGCACAATGGGCTCTGCTGCCTGCTCAAGCTTGTTGATGGATTCATTGGCAAAGATCTTGAGAAATGACTTTGAATTAAAAACAAATTGGAGGCCATTTTGGAAGGATTTTCTGATCCTCATCGACCAAAAGGCTGAGGTTGGCGATTTGGTCCCTACAAACTGTCACGCAAGGAATGGACGTCTGTATAACTTATCTACCGCAATCTAAATGGGGCAAGCATTTCAATGAATTGGTAGGAAATGGGTTCATCTGAATGAGGACATTTTTAAGAAGTACGGATCTTCATGCATTTTCACCATCGGGATTTTCTGTGCACGGTCATGGTTGGTCCGAAGCAACGTGACACCAGTGGCAAGTGTCCCAAACTGGTCTCCTCGTTCAATGGAGTAATGTCCCAAGAACGAGTGGGCGGAGTGTAGTCGTCCTGGCAAGGTGGTGGTGGATCCTTTTTTTCAGCCCAGGCCACGCCCATTTCATTGCAGGCAAGTTGAAGCAAGGTGTAGCATGGGAATCTCAAAATTAATTCTCTCAAAATCCTGGTAGATCCAACAAAATTCCATGGTTGTATAGGCGATTCAACGTCAGAAACCATCAATCAACTCAGAATTCATGTCCTTCGTCTCACCCATCCATTTTCAGGTACCTAGAATGAAGATACTGACTGACCTCTTTAATGGAGATTTATTGAGCTATATGCTCATATAAGCTGGATGAAGAAGTCATGAATATGTGAACGCGTTGAGGTCCGTGATCATCCCGCCACATCATGGGACTTCGCCTCGGACTTTACGTGAGTGGGGACAGTCGCGGGGAGAAAGTCCTGACCCGACAGTGGCTCAGCAGCGTTTCCGATGGATGCCCATGCAAAGGGCAAAGGTGTCACAGAAATAACAGGATCATGATTGACTGAGTGTCATGGCTGATTGCATGAGGTTTTCTTCTCATAAAACATAGTATAAGATGGATGTTTGAGAACCCGAGCATGAAATCTCTCAGAAACTCCATATATACAGTATATTGATGTTCAACCTCAAATTCCTACAAAAATCAACCATTTCTGTTGGGTGACTTTTAGGGTTTTGAGACACTCCAAATCTTCAGTATAAATAGAGTAGCAGGTATGGCCAACTCCGACTCCAGCCTCATCTTCAGGAATTGGTTGCTCCATCTTTCCAACAACGGTGACGCTGACGCTAATTCCGTAGGCAGGAAACACTTTTGTATGTTTCGCGGCACGCACTGAACTGAAATGGCAGCGTTAGGGGCGAGTTGGATGTTGAAAATTTATGAAAATTCATGAAACTGCTGGTTGGCTTCAAAACCTTCATGTAAATCATTTAGAATAAAGGATCCAACAGTCTGGCTTCGAGGGGACAAATGAGAACAACTTGATATCAAGTGTATAAATAGATTCGGTGATGGTGGTCATTTGTGATGTCGAGTTCTCTATCGCATCTGCAACAAGCAAAGACAGCTATGACAGTGGCCTACAGTTTTGATCAACTGTATCAAAGAAGGAAAGAATGGGACGCAACAGTTGCGATTGCGTTGTGGATTTGTGAAAAAAGACAAACCTTGCACATCACTAGGTGGTAGCAAATGTAAATCGTCAGCCAAGGACAAGCTGGCACAATTGCCGGAACCTGTACTGTAGTTGAATCAAGGTCGTCAACAGTATTCACAAATATGTTGACTTCACACCACGATTTTGTGGTTTGGGACAAGCCAACCTGAGACTCCAGACTTGCCGAGCGCTGTTCCAGGCGTTGTAGCAGCTCTACACGTGCTACCGCAGCACCTGTAATCAAATACTGTGGCTGCAATGAAATGAATTGCCATATCAAGGTGTAAGATAAAGTTTGCGCATCCAGGAGGAGGTTGGGTCCCGGTAGGCTAATGGTATCAAAGAGGAAAGTCTGCCATCATGTATGGGCTTCTGTGGAGTCTGCTTTGCAAACAGAAACTCCGATGAATATCTTGGTAGGACGAGAAACGAGTGTCAATGGTTCAGCTATTTAAGCTATCATCATGACCACCACCACTTGTCTTTGAGACACTGGCCTATCGAGAAACAACAAGATAGGTCCGACAAGAATCATGGCCATCTTTTCTGTTTTCAGTCTTCAAGAGCATGCAACCACCTACGATTTTTTGGGGTTTGGTGGCTCCAATTCCCTTGAACCTGGAGAACGGCCGGTGTGACTCCCAGTTGTGGCAATGCCTGTGCAAGCAAATGATGACAACCCCAAAATCATCCAAAATCGAGGTTTTTGATGAATGAAGGCACAAAACAATCTGTTACATTCGAGTATCTGGCGCAAAACGAGTGAGATGGTAAAATTGGATGACTAAAAACAAAACAGCAAACTGGAATCTGAGATTTGAGCCAGCCAGAAACAGGGTGGTAGACATATTTCATAAACTCTTTACACACTCTTTATAGTTTTCAGTGCTACATATTTCTCTATCCTCCACCCGCAGTCTTGTGCCTGGGGTCAAGGTCGGCATGGGTTGCGGCTGCGGTGCTGCATGAAGTGCAACACCCTGGCGTGATGCATTGGGTACTCAGAGAAGACTTCCCCGAGCAATTCCGAGTGAATGCAGACTTGAAATTCATGCTTGAAGCCATTTGACCAATGTGAATCCACTGAATCACTTGGGAAATTTGTATGTAACTTTGGGCTGAGCCATGAAATTCCATTCATACACGTTGGGAGGGACACCAATCACTGGCTTCATAAACAGGCTAAACCATGCTCAAGTGACCGGTTCGCCTGGCGTTTCGGTGCGGAGATTTGTGCCATAGCTGTTTCAACCTGGCTGTCGGAGGTTGAATTTCATCTGGGTCGGATGAATTGACACCAATCAGCTGATAGGTCTAACAAGGTGATGTTTGTCGCCTTGAATTATTTCACATATTTTCATCCATCAGCCAACAAACACTTTCCTGCATGGGTCATTTTGGTATAGGATTAACCCTGATCCTCAAACACCATTTTAAGAGTGAGGTCACGTGACCTTACTATCGTTCACCTAGATTGGATGGTTAGGTAAATCAAAAAACATCTACTATAGCAGTTCTATCTGTTCACTTTGGATACCGTAATTCCATTTAAGATATCTAAGTGACAGTGACACTCTCCTTGTTACCTGAAACATACCCATCTTACCCATCTGCAACCACCTTGTGACGCAAACTCTGGAGCTCTGACAAGACCAACTCCGCCAATTCGTCCAGGTCACGTCCCGACTCGGGCAGGGCCTCAGGTCTTCCCTGAAACATGGAATAGTTTGATGAGTCGAACATAGATGTAGGAAAGAATTGTAGAATACTAGACATATTATGTATAGAGTATACGTCAATATATATATATGCAATGATACATATTCCATAGACACACACTGTCAATAAGGAATAAGCAAATAACAACAGTAATTAAATTGTATATTTGGTGAAGGAAGAACATGCCGCTATCATCAAGAGCAACAGTAGCACATGGTGAAGACCGCATTGAGGGTATATTCATCCGTCCTTTAAAACAAACTCGAGGACTCTTGACTCTACTCAAGTAGTACTGAGAGATATCCCCAACTGTAAGGACATGCAATTGATCGACTATGGCATGGGAACTTTAAATGTTGGGCCAACAAAACAGGTACTGCAACCCAAAAACAAGATAATGGGTCAACGCAGGATAGCATAATCCTTTGTCTGGATGCAGGTTGTGCAAGACTATGCAAGACTTCTTGGTCTTCTCTTTCCAAATCAAACATATTTCTGAGTCATGTCATTGCGCAGGCTCCATCTGAAGCTCTGAAAACATCGTCAACCAGCACTCCAATACCAATCCCCATTTGCCAATCCAGTGTATCAAACGAATATATCATACATGTGCGGTACAGTGCAAGTTTTGTGTTGTTGCAGTGAAAACATCATAGATCTGACTCGAATTTAGAATTACAATATTCACCTACCTGAAGTGTCATGCAGATTTTCCTTTCCTCACTGTTCACCATTGACATAGTCCTTGCCAAAACAATCAGGTTCCTTCATTTTTGTTGGAATTTTGCCATGCTCTAAGTCGGAGTCCACGCTTTCAAGTCGCGCCAAGCGGTGTTCCAACACAGAAATCGGCTCCTCACTTCCAAGTGATCAAGTTGGATGATAGGCATCCAAGATGAGCCTTCATTAAAAAACAGCATACACTCATGCTGGGTCCAAGTCCGAGGGGTCCCAAAAATATCTGAACCATGCAATAGCCATATTGTTGAGAGAAACTATTCCAACTGTTTCAACTTTCAGACTTCGAATCCTTGAAGATTAAGGGAGAAATACCGACTCAAATCTGCACCTGATGATGGTAGTTCATGTTTGTCTATGAAAAAGCTGCTGTATTTAAGGTGTAGATTAGAGCATAGTTTCTCCAAAATACAGCATCAATCGTTGAAGCGTCCACGGGGAGATGTTGACCCAAAGAATCGACAGGTCGACATCACAATCACATGCGCCTTCAGAAATCGTATGAAATCGTTATGTCCATCAATGCTGCCTAGAAAATGTTGGAAATTGTACCCAGCCACGGACTACATCTTCAGTCATGGTGTATTCAATCACAAGGTAGAACACCATACGGTACCATACCAACCATATGATGTCCTTGTAGGCTTCAGCCTGACGGCGTACTTGTTCCAGCTCTTTTTCGAACAAGCGCACCCATTGAAGTTGCACTTCAGAGGCCTGGCACGAATAGGTGCAAAACTCCACCTGTACCATTCATGACCGGGACAAAAAACTTGCAGAGTGGGGGGGGGGTGGTTGTTGTAAACTTCATAGGATCCCTGAGCCAACAGGTTGTTAGAGTGGTTTGACCACCTATCATTGAGAGTCCATTTGTACACTATGGTAGACTTGTAAGCACAAGACTATCGATTGGCACATCCAAATCACCTGGACAACAAAACTCCTGACTTTTAGGGATTGACCAACGTATCATGATTCCCCAATAAAGCTCCAACAAGCACTTGGACAGTCAGCGTTTGGGACAAACTGACGACGTCAGTGAGGAAGATATTTTTGGAAAGATCTGTGTGAATCATCAAGAACAATCACCCCAAATCAAATCTTCCCCTGAAGTGTTGACCGAACTGTGGTGGTGAAACACAGGACGATGAAATCTCTTGGTGAGCTGGAAACCACCTGAAGAACCAGATTTCTTTGGAAGAATTCTCCCCTTCTCTACACATCTCCGTCGAATGTCTATGTCTAAGGCGCTCAGGGCGTCGGAGTTCACCCATATAGATTCAAGATTTGCGGCGAAATCATGCAAAAACACCGAAAGATCCATTGATCATTGATCTCCAAGGAAGCATATTCCAATTCAAAAGCACAAGATGCAACTCTAGTGTATGGGTTGATGATGGTCCCAGTACTCAACTACCAAACTTGGGAGTGGATGGATTGTGCCTACTTTCAAGGTGATCTAACGATTTCTTGAAGAGATTTTGTGGTTGATTGGTGCTTCAGAAACTAAGTTTACGGTATGTCAGGCATTGCATATACAAACACCATTGAATGACAACACCTTTCCTAGGAAACCAGCTGCTCAATCACCAGCAATTTACCCTGGCCTGCGCGGTGCCTCCACTGTTCCTGACATCCAGGGAACTTTGCCCTGAAAGCTGAGAGACCTGACGCTGAAAGCAACAAAAATCTTTGGGACACGAATCTCCCAAAACCTTTCTCGGTATAAGTCTTGATGAGCTTCAAAGATATACGGCATTCTAGATTTAGGGTCTAAGCAGCTCTTTTTGGCCCACCAACCCGTTTGAACGTGCGGCAAGATCTAGAATCCCCAGAAATTCTTGGAATTCCCGCGGTGTCTTTTAACAGAAATCATTTTGGGGATTCCTGCAGGTGATGGCCAACATCCTGCACCAGTTGATAGGATAGTCGGACCAAAATCGTGCGAGCTAGTGAATGAAAACCCTGCTTGGTGTATATCCAGCTCTTTCTTGTACATATCTTACCCTTATAGTCTGCACTGGAAATGGAACACCACCATGCTCGGATTCCATGACTTCCCACCTGACTTCCAACCCTACGCCTCACGTCGTAGAGCCTCCAACTCCGATTCAAACCGACCCACACGACTGGCCAACGTCTCCATGCCTGCGATGAATGTGAAGTAAATGTCCTTATTAATTGCAAGGCACGTTCTCCCATGGCGCATTCAGTGAGAAAGAAGCTGTGCATCCTGATACATGCCTGGCTCATCTCCAAAATCACCACATCCAGTATTTGCAGGTCCACCTAGAATTATGATGGGTAAAATACCAAGGTTGCGGATCATGAACGGTAAGCATCGCAGGCCATCCCCAAACGGCCTGCAAACGGTGAAGTTCAATGAACCTCACAGACCGTGCCAGGAGATTGAGACACAACTCAACCATGTGTGAATGATTTGTAAAATTTGCAGTGCAACACAATAACATAATGTATTCGCGGTATGTATGTAAGTATTAACAAAGAAAGCTTTAACCAAAAAAACGCATTTGTGCAGGCATTTATCTGTCATCTGGACATCATCCAGTCGATGCCAACGCCTGCCCAAACCCAAACCACTGGCCCAAACAGGGATATCTCGACGAGCAGAACAAAAAAATACAAAAGATGCTTGTCTCCAAAAGAGTTTGATCAGACAACAACTACGGTGAAATTCACCAAGAGACGAGTTGTGGCTTCATTTCCATGTGACAAAAGATGGTTGGTGTATGTTTGATTATTGCCTCATGCAGCCCCACGCAAAATTTTTCGAGCATATGTAGGCACTACATGGCACAACACACGGACTTCACAAGCCACTGAGTTTGGACACCATCATTTCTGGCTGCGGAGACCATGCCGCTACTGACATGTGGACAAATGACCCGGCAATGAGCTTTCACTTCGTCCCGTGTTGGAGTGTGAGACAGTGCCGGAGATATGCTGCCTATGGGGATCAAATTCAACACACATTCATGCGGTCATTGTCTGTTACTGTTGATCCTGGAAGACAACAAGGCATCTTGCATGCGATTTATTGGTAGATGAAATCTCTGTCTCCATTCCACCTCTTGCCCACTAGATCATTGGTCAAATCCTGGTGTTCTCATCATATTGATTGGTTCATAGGGATTCCTCAAATGGGCTATCAAACCCTAGTAGGATGGAATCCTTGTACTGAAAGAAACAATCATCAGAAATGCTGGCCTTATCAAACATATAGTAGTTTGGGCCTCAGAACAATCAGCATGTTCAATCTCTGGGGGGGGGATCCTTTAAACTTTAAACATCCCTTTCTCTTTGGACTTGGGTCCACAGTGGGGGATAGGTCTTGTCTGTCGTGTGTTGCTATGTTGCCAGAAGCTTTGAGCACGAAAAAGCTGTCAAATCATCCATTTTTGCAGAAGCAGAAAGAATTCGACTGCATAATGCATCAAATAAGGTTCCTGTGCACCTTGCAATGGCAACGTGATTTCAGGGATAAGACAGCCATTGATACTTCTGATTGAGCTGTGACAGTTGGATTTTCTGTACACGGTTTGGGGCAGTCTTTTGGGATCAATGGTTTAATACCTTTCAAGTCTATCCAAGTGTGTGCGGGGTTACATCGTGTGCGGGTCACCTCGTGCGCCAAGTTTGAGTCGGACAGTCTACATTTATTTCACGTCTCACTTGACAAGCTTCAGCATTGCACTCGGCAAGCCCATGCTGAGAATATCTGAGCGACAAACTGAGGAACTGGAATTGGGCTATGTCTACAAAACATACACATACCGTACGTATATGTCATATATATACACATATTATCATATAATAGATACTATGCAGAATCATATATAGTGTGAAACTGGATTTCATTTTTGACCTTGTGAACCCTTGACCGCATGCATCTTTTCACAGGTTCATTTGGGTTTCCAGGTGGATATAATCGACAACGTAAGTAGTGAAGTCAACTCTCCGACGTGTTTGGACCTATTAAAAAGTACTGGTTGAATGCAGCATCCAAACATCAGGATGGCTTAAACTTTCAACTTCAAAAAAAGGTAAGTAATGGATAGTAATGGTAGTGATATTGAATCCACTTATTCCCTACCGGCAGTTCAAGTTCTGAGATGGAGAGGCCGACGGCCGACCATTCATGAACTTCGTGGTTGCCAACTCTTCCAAACATGAAATTTCAACATGGGAGCGTCTCACAATGCGGGAACCGTCAAATTCCATAGAAACCCTTGATCTTGTGAAGAAACCACCAGGTTCTAGAAGCCCTTAAATTTGAGACATACCCATTTTCCATAGTACATATCTTTAATCTGTACTGGAGACTTTCCTCTGGGTCTTGTTCCATCTAAGGTATTAATAAAAATTGAGTTCCCTGCAACATCAAAAACCATCAAAAACCATTCAAAAACCTACCTACCAGCGTGACCATTCAAACATCAAATGGTATCAAACTTGCGGAGTTTCAAGTTAAAGAACTCACCGGCTGCCTCCAGGAAGATGGCCAGCACAATGCCAGCTCCCAGCAAGAAAGCGCCACCCAGCAAGGTCAAGGCCACAGCCTGCAGTTGGAGCTCGGGTTTCCACAGGATTCCTGGATTTTTTCATAGCAGGTGGAATCAGTTTGGAGATGATATTTGTGTATGTTGTTGTGCATATGTTCAGATGTGATACAAAGGCAGCAGCATACATTATATGTAAGCACATCTTACATGTTCTTTTTAGATACTATGCACATGCACCATCTTATCATGTTTCGTGTATGTAGAATTCGATATAACCATGGATTCTTTGATTCCATAGAGAACCAAGAATCGATTCCAGAATCGAAGCATATCCACTCCATCATCTTTTTCATACATATCTCAAATCCTCATCCACCTTATGTTTTGAAAATCCTTAAGCCCGCCCCTTTCACCCGCTGCCCAACTCGTTTGCTCCTTCTCAGCCACGAGGATGCGTAACTTGGCCGTTAAAGGCAAGGTGTGGAACGCTGCAATACTTTGCGCTTGTCGTTCCTGGCGCACGGCTGATGGCTTTGACTCCCGTGGTCACCAAGTGTGACTTCAATCCTTGATAGTGGCCGAGTCAGGAGTGTCTTTGCTTGGAGAACTAGCAAGTTGTATTTGAAACAGGCTGCACAAAGGAGTTGCTTGCACCGAGGCAAATTCTGAAAAGTGGAGAATTGAGACTGGTGCAAATGTTCCAACAAATACATTGTAGGCATTGTTGGACGCCTATGGCATATCAGAAGATGGTTCATTTCACAGATTCAAAACAAACACATTATAATTCATTGTTCAATCCTTCTCCAGACCTGCCTATCTGTTTATTCTTCACATTTGGAGGTTGTGAAAAAGAACGTAGTGAAAAGCTTCCCTTGGCAGTGGTCCCTTTGGGGATCAAAGCTCCAATCAACCACCAACCATCGCGCTGGGAGAACAACCTTCACATCCTTTTGACTGGTTGCTTGATCAGCCACCTGAGTAGCGGGATGATGCGATGCATTGGCAAGCTCAATATCCAAGTTTTTCCTTCACAAGTGAAAACCAGCCATTTTTCAGAGGACGTACGAATATGACTACAAAGGGGTGGATTTCATTGCCATTGATCAAATGCGATTGATCATATCAAGAGACTCCCCCTACCATCAAATTCAAGCAGCAATCTAGTTATGTACCCGGTCAACTAGCATCACAATACCATTTTACGGACGGAATACCCTGACATGTTTGAAGAAATTCATAGAGAAAGGACTTATTTATATAATTTCAATCTCATCTTGATGTTCCTGTCACCGATCCCACCATGTCACCTGACCAGATGTACAAACACTGTAGACATGACTAAGTTGCTCTTCCTGGAACTTCAGGTGGAACAAACCTCTCAAACCATTAATAGTCATTATGGCGCTGTTGACTCAAATGGGTCGTCTCAGCCTTGATCAATTCCACAGGTTTTCCTATCCTCATCTACACTTTCATCATTATTATCATGTCCTGTGTGAAGTGTTGGGCCCCTTCAGCATTGCCTTCTGAACGCGTTCCACCACTTCCTGGCACTGAGAATTCACCCAACGTCATCTATCTATACACCTGGTGCTGGTATTCCAGAATGTTCCAGGTGTAACGAAATATCAACTCCTTCAAACAAAGTACTTGAAATTGTCAACTTGGATGATGGATCATGAAATTGCATCGTTATGACCAACAAATTTCGCCATGTCATTCTTTAATGGATTAGTATTTTGGCCATCAAAATTTCAAGGGTCTACTTGCTTGGCTTGATGCTGGCAGGTGGCCCAATCATTCCGGGTCATTCCCAAGTCGAATGTGGGAACCGTAATACCAGATCTGCTAAGTTGAAAAATAGATACATATTTCGTTTGGAAAAGATATTCTGTCCTACATGAAATCACTGATCACTCATTCACCTGGAGAATCGAGCGATCATTCCCATGAGGGGCGATAATCATCCTCAATCGCAGGGTATTGTAATAGTTTGTAATTTAGGTCCCTTCCACAATGCCTACAACTCGGGTTGACAGGGAGCGAATCACAAAAACAAAAACATGACTAGTACAAAGTACAATGGAATCTCCATTGAATCTCTGATGCATATTCCATCATCCTACATACTGTTGATGGAAGAAATCCTGCACCACCTGGGATGTATGACACCCTGTAAATAATGGGATATCTCTACCGTATCAACATGTATCAACCATATCCACCAAGGACGTCTTGTTTTGTTGTTGGTGTCAAACCCCCACCTCTGCCACCTTCTTCAGCTCTGTCAAGGCACGTCGCTCCTCACCACTTCGGTGCCTGGCACCGTGCGGGAGAGGGGGTGGGTTGGGGCCTGGTGGGGAATCAAAATGCAAGTCATTCATAGCATAGCTATCCAATCACCATTATGGCATAGCTCATGGCCTTTAATGGTGGACAAAAAACTGGAAAATATATTTGAATATTGAATGGTGAATGTGAAGGGAACACTTGTTGGTCTTAGAGTATACTATGTCAAACAAGCTAAATATCATCGATTTCGCACTTTAGAACAGAATATCCGATCTTCCTGATTTCAGACTTTTTCTGTGTCAGGACCCCGCTCACCCTGAAGAATCATGATAGTCATCTTAAAAATTCCGATTTAGACAGCCAATCTTACTGGATGTTGAGCAAAACATCTACATAATCAGGATGATTATTCTTCATGATTGATATAAAGTTCCACCGTTACATCAACCGTGAGTTTATCTGTGCTTCCAATCTGTTAAGATTCATTGCATGTTTCTTGCAAAACCATTCTTATGACGTGTGCTGCTTGTCAACAACGGGCACATCAAACAAGAGTCTGATCCAATCACCATCTCCACAGATCACTACCCATGTGTCGCCCCTCTCTGCAAATGGAAATCGTAGGAACTAGTAGGGCTCCAATTATTATGGTGAACTGTGACATATCAGCATCCAAGCCTAAGGATTTACAATAGGACAGGCCTTCGAGCGTCATTGAGACTCATCCTCATCTCGGCTAAGGCGTTGTCAATCTCCTTGGTCGCCTTGCAAACACAAAAGCAAGGCCATGTCTTAGGAAGTGGCCATCCACAAGCAACCCACAGGCAGCATCGGTTGGACTCAATTTGAGATTGAAAACACATCATGTCACGATCTGACTTAGATAATAGTGATACTGATACTGTTTTACTTCAGAGTTATACCGCCTCTGAAATGTCTAATATTTCATTTGAGGATTATTGTATTTACCACAAAAGAGTCGTTACTAAACATTACTAAACCATCATCAAATTGGTGTGAGGTTGTGAAGGTTTCCGGTCGCATCATCCATTTTTCCTGCCCACTTTTCACTCCGCCCTAGTCTTTTAACAACAACTACACCGAAACAGCATGAAAAATTGCTACAAGTAGTAGGAACAGCACCTTGCGTCTCTTGAATTTTGGACAACTCCAATGTGAACAGCACATTGAGCCTCTTGAATCTTGGACAACTCCAGTTTTCGAAAAAAACTCTCAATGGTCGAGAGGTGGATTTGGTGTTTCTTCACTGGCTCAATGACAGAATTTTTGCCGGAATTCTCCCACAAAAGTCACCCAACGTCCCCCTAAAGTGCCATGACCAAATGTTGTTTGGTTTAAGATCACCGTTTCATGATCCCACTTGGATGTTCAATTTCAGGGCTGTATCCTCAACGCATCCTCAGCATCCTTAACATCCTTTCGGATGCCACTTTCCCGCCTTCACCTGTCTCTCCTTCATCTGAGATGTAGGCCAACGCACCTCCCGAGTTTTTGGCAAGGTCAACCAACAATTCTTTCAACCTCCATCAACATTCATACAAACATAGTGACTAAAATACCTTTTTCCACTCAGAAATGTAATATACGCAATTAATATTCAATGGTATTTTTCAACCTCTTCTCCCCTCTGGCCAAAAAATCATCCAACAGGACTGTTCTTTTAACCTATATATTATATAAGTAATCATTTTCCATCACGTGCTAAATATGCTAATTTTCCCTGCTTCATGTAAGCTTTTCCTGAAAATATGTATTGAGGTTGATTTGACTTTGCCAAAACTGGGCAACTTTGATCAACAATTTGACAAGCTTTGCTCCAACACTTGCAACTAACTTGTCACTTTCGGCCTGCAATGGGTTTAGAGCTGCTTCTAAGAGCTTCTCCTCTTTGTTGGCGCTGCTGGTGGCCTTCTAATTGAGCGCCAATGCAATGTGCATGTCTAAGGATCTAAGGGTCTAAGTCTGGGAGTGTAGAGTCATTTCAAGTTGTTCAACATCTTTCAATCGTTTTGTTCAAAGACCATGAGATTCTACAAGTTTGTCACAGAAATACACCAAGCTGCTGGGAAGGTGCATCCTATGAGACTTGCTTCAAAGTCGCCCTTTAACTAAGACACCAAATTTGGGAGACAAGCATCTACGACCAGGGCGTAAACTCATGGCCATCTTGGAACACCTTAAAACGGTCTTTAATAAATCTAAAAAACATCAACAAAGTGGTGCAACAGTACATCATGACTCATGACAAAAAGCATGAAACAATGCTTCTTTGAATCTGGCTTGATAGCAGTAGTCACTAGTCTCTTATCTGGTTTAAAATCCAAATTTGTTTGGAAATTTCTATAGGGGGATTCCCTCAAGGGTTAGGTGAGCATTTTGAGTGGATGCATCATTTTGGATTTTCTGGCTTGGCAGTTTGGTCCCTGTAATTCATCAAGTTATTTTCTGATTGTGGATTTACAGAGGGTATATTCAATTGAACATCCTGAATCATTGGACATGGTGAGTCAGTATAGTTTATGGACGAAATGAACAGTCAACTTCACCCTGAATAACATTGTTGTTGCTGTGAAATGAAACTAATTGTTCGTGAGCAAACTGCAACTAAATTCTTTGAAGCTGAATTTCAATCAATTTTCAGCTCCCTTTTTCTCAACATGTTGATTAGCTTATGTGGGCTTTGTGCCGGCCAAGTAAACCGCGGTGGATGCTCCATGGCAGGGTTTGCTCGCAAATTTTCCTCCTAGCAACACAACACAAAGGTTCCACTGGTGTCCCGTGATGCCTCTTGCAATTTGCGTCTGGCCCCAAGAATAGCATTTTGCAGCCTAGGCTGACCGCAAGCAAATTAACAAAGCAATGCATGATACCATGGTGAAGAAAAACATAGCAGTTGCTGAAGCACGCAAAAATGGATTGAACCAGGATGATTCTGCTGATGTACGCTGGGAGCGGTTGAACACAGAATAACTCCCTTCCATTTAAACAAACCTTTATATACAGTATGTAAATCATACTATGTATACAATATAACATCTATATGTAATATACAAACATACATATAGAATCATGTTGGTTTCACGACACTCTTACAGTGCTTTATTGTTCGCTTCTGCGAGTTTCTGCGAAGCAGCGACCACTGTCAACTGAAATCCGGGGAGTCCCTGCTGCGAAACCAGGTCTGTGCGGTTGGTCACTGGTACCTGCCAGGGTTGGCCCCCTTGGAGTTAGGTGCGCCACCCAAAAACATCTTGGTTTTTGGAAATCGAAAAGTATGCCTAATTTCTATATACATGAAATTTAAGTACTGTATGTACATGAATACATGATATCTTTCCTGGACTTTCTTTGGAAGCACCTCAAAATCAAGTCAACTTGTTCTATTTCTTATTAACCTCTCTATGCTCAAGATGGTCAACCTCATGCACGCGGCTCTCAGTCATCAGCGCCTCTGCCATCGGCTCGGCTGCAGCGGCCTCAGTACCTGGGAGGATTCTGAGGCGTTTTGTGTATATTGGACGAGTGTTGGGTATACAAATACTGAAACTGGCTGTATATGTTGGGTGTCTGTGCTATTATTGGGCATATGTTGGGACGTAGATAAATATAAGTAGAAATATGTGTATATATATATGGCATTTACAGGCAAATGTACAATATATATATATATATACACATAAATACATAATCACCCTACTCAACAATTTTTGTTCTCCCCTCTCTCAATGAATGTATACATGTGTCCGTTCTCAAATCCTTGTATCCCAGTCCCAAGATGTCACTGGAAAGTGAAGAGTGGTGAACGGACCCAGAGACTAAACATGAAGATAATAATGTCTTATCGGAATGCCGGTATGGGATACGCCAATATAAAACCATCCTGAAGTAGATAATGTATATTTACATATACCAAAAAAATATGTATAAATGCTACATTTTCACTTTTTAACTTCAGTTTCCTTTTGAAGATAGTGTTTAATTCCATATCTACTCCAGGGGTCATTACCTCAGTATAGATCGGAGACTTCTCCCTGGGGGTGAGGTGGCCTGACGTGGGTTCCCACCAAATGGCTGGTTCTCCGTAGAAATTTACCCCACCAAATGACGTTCTCTTATCGAATTGGTAATTGGCAAAAATTGCAATCCATCCAAAAGATGGTCCATTTTCATATATGAATCTGATTTGAGACTTCATTTTTTAGATATTATACCTTAAAACAAGGAGAACATTATCCAGAAATTTTCAAACTCCCAAATTTGTTGCTATAAAATTCATCGAAGAACCTCAGCTTTTCTTCGTCGGGCACCCGGGGGAGTTCCGTGAGAAGCTGCAGGCTCCACCTGAAAAAGGTAGGGAACGAGCCGAATTTAGCAACCACGAATATGAAATCATATGAAATACCAATTAACACCTAAATATTGTTTTTTTTGTTGGATGCGTGTTTTTAAATCTTTATTTTGGAACCTCCCCCGAAATCTCCGAAATCTTCAGCAAAACAGGTGTTCACAACGGAATCTGACATCTACCTAACATCTGACTAATCCCTAATGTTGCATACACATGAAGAAGGGGAAATACATGTGATGACAGATAGGGATTGCTTCAAAAGGTTGTTTTCCAGCCCTTTTAGCATCCATCCCTGAATGAAACTTTCTACACTGTTCCCTATAGATCGATTTTGAGCAGCATCACCTTTCATACATGTGTGATTAAATGATAGAGGATAGATAAATGTGTACATATATATAAGCATATACATAAACCATAAACAAACAACATGTATAATGACCTGTCCATCTATGAGATTCCCCTACTAAAACCACCATTGAATTTAAGGGTTTTTGATCGTCTTTTTGGTCATCAACAGAACTGACAGCCCTTCTCCGCCTTCTTGGGGGTCTCCCTGGCATGGCGAAGCAAGTTGGACGGTGGTGCCCTCTTGTTGAACGACTTCCTAGATTGTCTATACGAACACAGGTTGGAAGTTAGGTAACACCAAGGCTCTTGCTGAAAGAAAACAAAGGGTTTGCAGTGGGAGTGGATGCTACTGCTAGGTACGTGCAACTACTTGTATGTAGAATACACACAAGCACGGGCACTACATATGTGCATGTATATATAATACATTCATAAAAATATATGTATCAATATACATATCCAAATTCGTAGCGCAGACTTCGTTAATTTTCAGTGCAAACCGTCCACCGAACCGTGGCAATCCATTTGCACTTAGCCTAACAAATTTCTAGCATCCCTTTGTTTTTTTTGTCAAGCTTCTTTATCATTCCGCATCTTTGAAGGTTGCTGAATCTCGTAGATATCCGAACGATGTATCTATAAGTATATACATAAATAAACAAACATATTATGTCTATACAGTCTATACATATAGAATGATTACTGTACATTTGAAACAGCATGCAACACCGTGTCAATGTAAGAACCACTTCTTCCTACAGGCTACTCACTGTCCGGTCGCCTTTTGGTGAAGAATCCACGGCGTAAAGATGAACTTGGCGCATCTTGACCCTGATTCACAGAGGGAACCGGGTTTCCTTGGAAGGTTGGTGAAGTATTGGAAGGATTGGCTGGTAGATTGATTCGTTGGGTTGCGCAACTTGTACATACTGATGTCCCGCTCCAGCTGTGCATAATAGGTTGTATATATGTAGTATCTAATTAGAAATCATATTATGTTAATATGCTGATGGATCGACTGCAACTGCCACTTGATCCCCTCGAACCGTGGAAATTCAACCAATTTGCAAACACGGTTATAACTCCACAGCAACAGAGTATTTCAGCAAGCAAGTCACGATGGATATGCAACTAGATTGCAACTACTGGAAACACTCTGCAAGCTAGTCATGTTACACTAGAATTCCAGCAAAAATTAACTGCTAAACGGGCCACGCCATCAATCATACATATCATTACAAATAGTACAAAACTAAATACTGAAATGCTTCCTGACCCAGTAACAGGGACTGCCAAAAAGGTCACCTCTTATCGACCTTGATTTGGTGAGGGAGTCTTGCCATGTACACTTTTATGATACATCAACTGTTGATGGAAAAACGCTCCACAGCTGGATTGTCGATATGCTGTGCTGTGCCAGGCCTTCCCTGAGACATCGTAGTCATCAGGAAGTTCCTCACAAAAAGAACGGCCATGGACCCAACCATTTTTTCTTTTTCTGACCATCTTTCACCGCCACCTTTGGACCTTTGGAACAGATCATGAGTGAGTAAAAGCGCCACCAGATCCACCAATAATGTTGCATGGATCGTTGAGTTCATAACTAATCCTACATTGAAACCCATTACTAAGCGCCAAACCTCGATGATGGGGCCTGGCATGACCCTGGCAAGTCCGAGTCATGGCGAGTTGGACTGGCCAAGTGACAAGTGATTAGATCGAAAGATCAACCGATATGATAATTAATGACTGTATTTCGATATACGTATGTAAATATATACAATATATTATACATATACAGTACACATATTGAATGGATAGTATATCAGCATCAAAGACACTGACAGCAGCTGAGTTTCAAACACAAACAAATATGCTTACTAATTATTAATTCGTCAAAGTGTGGAAATCTGCCCTCTCAACCATGGTCATGTCCCTGCCGTCACATGTCCCCTGTATTTCTGACAGTTTGGGTTGGAGAACATTTGGTCAAGCAATGGGATCATGATTGGGAAAAGAAACAAGTCTGTATCATCACGATCATTATAAATACAAAAGGAACTGAAAACAACATGTTGGATCAAACAGTAGACAACAATCAATTGCCACTCCGAACATATGAAAATGATGTTTTTAATTGAACAACAGTGTGTACTACGAGACATCCATATGCTACGATGACCCGTGGCTCCGCCCCTTTTCTTAAATCTACTCGGATTGAACAGCAATGACGGCACCAAAAGCGTAGCCGAAAAGATTGCTGCCCAACATAGCTAAAGCTCTATCTAATTGAGCATCTGCGGGAAATCGCTCCAGACTCACTTTCTCCGCAGAGCTGGAAATTGAAATTTAAACAACGCGTACTAGCTAATAGCCGCACTGCACCAAGGAGAACCAACTGCGTGAAATCTTCTAACAGGTTGCATCAAGCAAGTCGTCCGACTGCAACACAGTGTCATCTTGCAGGACCCAAGTGAAATGCAGTTGGTTCAGACTGGCCCTGCAGCTTTTGGAAGAGGATTCGGAGCAGAGAAGTGAGCTATTTCTCTACCTTTACGCCTAGAGATCTCGCATCCTATCTCTCTGACATGTGCCATGGACAACCCAACAATTGCAAATGCAATGCAAAGAAACAAGTTAGCTTCCTTTTGACCCTTGCCAAATTCTTTGCTTATCTCATCCATATTTTCACCCTGCCCCTATTGCCATGATATCAAAGCCTTCATCTACAATTTCAGTCAGCCTCTCAGATCATCCTGTTTCAAAAAATCCACCGACTCTTGTGCGGTGCATCGATGGACTCGTCGACACAATTAGCAGTGTGTGAAGTCGGTGGACTCAGGAGCTCCAAAACCCTGCTGAGGTTGACCTCCAGTACTGCCATCAGGACAGCCTGGAGAGATTCCCGGTCCAGGACCCACAGGATTCCCGTGAGGTGTCGATAGCTCCTTGCGAAAGTCGTGACCCGCGCGATGAACATGAAGGGGTACAGTAAGAATCGCTAGAATTTAGAGCCATCTGACTTTTGTGCATTGCAAGCCTACAAAGTGTTGTACTGTGTTGAGTAAACTGAGTAACAGTTTCGGAACGTTTCCCACAAATTGCTCCGGACAGCAGGAACATACTAAACAAGCACCTCCACAATGATCCATGGACGTGGAAGTAAAAAGTTACTGTAAGGTTTGCATAAATTCAAGCCCAAAGGTCCAAAATATCCAAAAGTGATAGATGGTCACTGTGACGGTCCCTGGATTGAAACCAATATGTGTTTCCAATGATCATAGTGCTGAGCTTACTGAATACTGTGGCAAATGGATGACATGTTCCATTGTGCTTAAAATAGATCCATGTAACAGTAGGGAAGCCATTCAGGAGTGATGTGGGCGTTCCCTTTTTGGATACAACAGTTTTTTCCGTCTGCAATCTGATGGAACAGATTGAAAAGCAATGGTGTTCTCCCAATGAAATCAACATGCCAAATCCCAGTATCAGACACACACAAAGCGCAAAGATCCTAGACATATGCAAGGAAATTCAAAACTGAAAGGCATCATCTGCTCACTCTTGAGAAATTGTAAGTCAACATGGGTATCACCAACACCCACCCGCCTTTTACTTTGAAACCTTACCCTCCCTTCCCGTTGGAACGCATAGAATCTCCTCGACTTCAATGGTCAAGTCCCACAGATTTAGCCTCACCTGCTGCTTGGGCCCACAGAGAATCATTTCATCATCCTCCTCTGCGTCTTCCTCTGTCATTCGTTGGGTCCTTGGCATTTCACCACGGAACATTGGAATGGATGTAAGAAACCAAGGCCTTCCCCCCAAAGTTTCCATGGAAAGCCCTTATACTTGTAGTCATTACCTCTTTTGGGTGCCCATGGCAACTTTTGAAGGATGTACACCCTTGACTACGTCAGCTGAGCTGCAAACAGCTCCAGTGGGACAGGCCGGTAAAATGCTTCCTGATCTCGTTCGGCTCGAATGAGACTCGGCAAATGCTGCATTTGAGCTGAGATGAAGGAATCTGATGTTTCTGCAGCGTCTCCTCCACATATTTTGCTTTGGATTTGTAGAGTCGTTGGGCAAAGGTGAGAGCCATCTGTGCTTTATTCTGACTAGACATGGTGGATCCAACATCAGAAGCGCGGGATGCAATATCTGAATGTCGACCTGTAAAATTCTGCATGGATAGGCTATCAGGTGGACGACCTTGACCAGGCATTGATTGCAAGGGTGGTCCAAATGACGGGGGTTCACCATTTGGATACCATCCAGTTGGTGATTGGCCTGGTCCTGGAGGTCCTGGAGGTCCCGTAGGTCCTGTCAGATTGGGATATCCTGGATGTCCAGGGGCTGGTGGACCTTGTCCTGGAATTGGACCGGGAGGGCCCATATGCCCAGGACCAGGCATACCATTGGACCAACCGCCACAACCGGCACCAGCACAACCGGCAGGTTGCATTGGCATTTGGGGTGCCATGTTTCCTTGTCCGCAACCATTGCATCCTTAGTTCTTGGTGGTATTCAATGAGTAATACGTTGAGGGGAGAATCAAACTACAGTAAAATCAAAGGTGTTTCCTTCAAAAAAAATACGCACAGGTACACACAGAGCACACCTTTACGATTGATATTTGTTTTTGGATGTTTTGGCGCGCAACAAAAAAGAACTCGTGTGAAGTGACGCACCTAAAGAATTGGGTTGATGAGATATTGCGTTGATTGTGACCAGCAACTGGCAAGTACTTTTTATGCTCAATTTCTGCATCATTCTGAATTCTCAGATAGAAACAAGATCTGACAAAAAAAACAGCTATCTAAAACACACAGTGAAAAAAATCAAATCCAACCAGTGCAAAATTATCAAACCATACATCGGACGGCCAACAAAAAGCCTTTCAAATGCAAACATGCTTAACATCTTGACAATGCTTGTAATGGTTTCAACAACTGTGGGTTTTCAGTGACTCCGACTTGGTTGGAAATGATCATTTGAATAGTACCAAATATTTCCTCCAATATCCATGGAGAAATGCAAACATCCGAATAAACTTGATCATCTACCAACAGCTGAACATGTCATTTGTGAGGTTTCCCAAATCCCCCAATTTCTGAAGACCATCTTCAAAATGAAATCTGTCTGCAAATCATCCAAGATTCCATTTGTAAAAGGAGGGGCCTGACTCACTGCCGGTGGGGCAGTGCACGGCTCCTGATTGCCCTTTGCCATTTGGATCTCACCGGTGAGCTCGTTGAGCCTGACCTCGGTGATGAACAAGATGAAGGTATGAATCAAATCTATTCCAACCGACCATCACCATTAAAAAAGAATGCAAACCTCTGCTTGTTTGTTTTCTTGCTTGTTTTTTTTTGGAGCTGGGTGGTCAGTATTTTGCAGGTCGATTGTTTTGAGAAATGGCAGCATCTGGGTCTTGTGCAATACCGACACATTTAACATTTGCCGTGTGTGACTGCGGCAAATGCACCCTTGAAGAAACGGTTGGCTGTGAATGCTCCAAGAGATTGGTAAGTGAGGGATTTGTAAAAATCCAGCCGTTAAAGGCAGCTGCTCCGATTTAGCTTCCACCGATATGACATTGCTTCTTTGGACATACTGGCAGTGTTCGCTGGCCAAAAAAAAACAGGCAAGTTAGATCAAACGAAGCCTGCATCATGAAGCTCAATCAGTCCAAGAAACGTATCCTCCAATAATTTTTGTCTTGTTCCAGCATCTCTCTTTGGTTTGTTCAATAATTTTCTGCTCTCCGGTGTATTCTGGATAAAGAGCCCTCCAGTGCTTGTCAGCACCTAGATGTTCTTCATAGCCTCAGTTCAAGAGCTCCGAAAACAAGTGCCAAATCCTAGGCCACTAGGACTGCAGAATCATTTTGAGGGAAATTTCCAAAAATTGCAACCTTTCAAACAGCTTCCAGAAAGATCTAAAATGATGGCACTTTGTGTCCTGAGTCCTCCTGTGAACTTGCGAGTCTTGGCTATACTCTCATGGTATATCATATCCCCGCGTAATGTATAGTCTAGTACATAAGAACCACGTACCAATTCTGTATGTCAGAGAAATTCTATCATGTTGTCATGGTGAACCTAAATGCACAAATATTTCATAGATACATTAAATATGACAGCAACGCGAGTCTTGAATATATAAACATATAAAAACATATAAACATCATGTAGGTATTCCGCACGAGTGTGTACCCGATCCTGGACTGCAGTCTTCTACCTTCCACCCAAACCCCCAATGATATGAAACATTGCAAGGCCAATGACGAAAATTTCTCTTCCACAACAGCAACAATCCGGATCCACAAAGGTGTGGGGAGGCGGGGAAGCAACCTAGTGATAATGAACCCCCGTGTGATGGTGGTAGTACTTGCAGTATTGGAAGTGCAAGTACTGCTACTGCTTCTATCTGCTTCTGCTATTACTGCTACTACTACTACTGCTACTACTACTACTACTTCTACTACTACTACTACTACTACTACTACTACTACTGCAACAACTAGTACTGCTAACTCCGGAACTCCTCGCATTTGGAGTTGTCATACGAGTGCTAGTTTTGTTTGGGGATCATACCATGGGCTGGGACAAGGTGGACTGTGGACGTATACATATCATATATAATTAGAGTCTAGAGTAAAAAAACAAAAAATATATATTAACATTTTATTCATAGAATGTATTTGGGGCTGCTATACATGTAGTCGTTATAGAATAACCTATGCAACATATCTATTCTTCCCACCGGCCACGATGCCGCAACCGGGTGGCCACGATGCCGCTCACACAAGGTGCACTGTGGATCGATTGGGGTTGGTTGAGCCGCCAAGATCTTCACCAGGATGCCCTCAAAAACACATGGGCAAAATGAAAAAAATCCCCTCTTGGTAAATGTAAACTAACATAGCAACCTGGCAATGGAATACAGCATTTTCAATAGGAAATACATCGTCAATCCGGGTCTATTTTCCATTGCTAACTGTGTTACTTTACCGGAGTGTAGCCCTCGATTAGCTCTCTATTGAGGACGCTGAAATATAACGCGCCCATTCCTCCGAACACGGTCCCACTTGGGGGCGTCCAATAGATAAAAAAGCCATATCAAATTCATAGTGAAGATTCAAAATCTTTTACGGAACCCGACATGAACAGACTATACCCTCTGGTAGTCAAACATAGCCCTGTCAGGGCTATCTTGGGAAAATTAACGTGACCCCAGAACTGAAAGTTCTGCTCGGCACGTTCGTGATACTTGATTATAGTGCCTATCACTACCATAGCGATGTGGGTGATTTCAACCTAACATAGCGTGAGGAGATACAGCCTACTCCTTCTTCATAATATAAACCTTTCAACGCTATCTTAGAAAAACTGGTTTCACCAACATAGGGAATTTGGAAATTTCATCGAATCATCCATGTACAAAGATGAGCTACCAAAGGGAATTTGAGGTGGTGATGATATTGAGGGTTCAGGATGACACCAAGCCTGATTGTTTTCTTTCACCGACATCTCAAAATCATTAACTTGGCCCTTTAAAACTTACGTCCAACACAAGCATACAAGCGCTATCGTAGGAGACCTGATCTCAAACAAGTTCTTGATGATCACATCGTGGATTTTTGTCTCTCACTTAATATGATTGGAGCAACAAGTAAGATAGCCAGAAAATGTGGGAAGCACGACCAACATTGCAACAGAACAAGTGACTTATGAAGATTTACCAAAAGTGGATAACATAGCCCATCATCAAAAACATACGCCTTGAAAGGAGTTATGCTTGGTTCCGGGAGTGTGCATCTATACATATGTACACTTATAGATATTGTGTTTACATGTTAAAAATGCACTTGACTGGTGGATACGGGACACTAGTTGTCCAGAGTGCATACATACATGATTTACACGGGTACAATTATGGATAAGAATCCGAAAACATTTTGGGGAAAGGGATTGGCACCTTAAATTCCACACCTTCAAACTAAATTGTGATCAGATTGGAAGCATCCTGTTGTGACATGCAGATGACATGTTAGGTATTGCTAGGCCACGATCGTCTCGACAAAGCTCACCCCCCTGGTTGGCTTCACTGATAACTCAACAAGAAGTGTTCAAAGATACTTCCTAAAATGGCACACCCAAAAACATTGAGGGAAGGGAAGTAACAGTTGGACAAAAATGGCCTAGTGGAAATGATCTTTCTAAAAGCAAACAACCCATCTTCCAACAGTCTCTTGTACGCTTTCATCCCAAACCGTGGAAGTGATTTTTTCGAAGAAATTTTTGAACTTGGCAAGCCACAGGGTCAACACCCAACCCCTTGAACGAAATGACAACCAAGGAACAGCACGAGGTGTCATGCTCTGCTTGAATTGGGATTTCCCCCCAAGGTGGGGATAAGCCTTGGAGGGAAAGATCTGTTTTACAATGGAGCTGCAAGTTGTATATACATAGTCATCGTGAAATCGAGGTAGTACACCTCGTGGCCTATATAGGCGTTAGTAGCTTCAAAGTTGAGTAACAAAGGCTACAAACCAACTTATCAAGAGAAAATATCATAGACGTACACAGCGGTGGCAAATGACGGGGCACACAAAAAAAGCAACAAACCACTCTAGTTGTGCAACTTGGAAAAATACATGCATGTATATTGTATGTATCAATATACATACAGATATACACAGATTAGCCCATATCATGTCATGTCATGTCATGTCAGAGTCATATCCATAATTGTCCCACCCCATCACATCGTACGAGTATCATACACGAGTAATCTGCGCATGCATCAAAATCGATACAACTACGATCATCGACATCAACATCAACACATCATGAACATATCAGGAAGAATCCACAACACAAAAAAATATAAGTCATGGTTTCAGTAGCAATCCAAAAGGCATGTCTTGAGGTGCGGCATCTCTCCACATCCGACTTTCTCTTGCCCAGGCACCTTATAATCTCCATTTGCCTGCGTAGGTTCACTACAAGGCGGGTAAATGACGTACCACACGCCTTCAGGTGCATACAAACAGGTGGAGAATGATGATGAATGATGCTGACGCAACCAAGGCCTAAATTGAAGTATTTAAGATCTGTAGCCTGTTTCGTGATGATTTGATGGTTCCTGATGGTACGTTGACACTTTAAGTACAGTCGTACCTGTCTCCCTTGTGAACATGCGTATCTCAACCAAACCACTCTTTTCAAATGCTTCCACCATGGCAGAACGATGGAAGTCCTTTTGAGCATAACTGAACCAACTCCAAAAAACAACTGGCAATGTTTATCAATGGCTATCAAAAATGCTAGCAAATCTGAAGAAAAGCCTTCTTGGGGAAGCTGTCTTGGATCTTCCACTCCACTTGGTGCCATTGAAGTAGCCATAGATGTCACGGGTGCCATGGAAGGACCTGTGGCTGGCATGGATCCAGGCTCCATGTGTGGCATGGGCCCTGCCGGCCCTGATGGGTTTTGTGGCTGTGGCGCTGGACCGAAATGTCCTTGTGGGCCAACTGGCCCTGTTGGTCCCAAGGGCCCTGGTGGCATGGAAGGTGGATCACTTTGATTCGCAGCCTGGGTGGCGAGGAAGCACTGAGAATTCAATTCACATGTCAAATCCAGTTTGCAGAACGATTTCAACAAACTTACACTTACACAACAACTTCGATTTTGTTCAAGTGCTGGAAACCTGAAAAGCTGATTACACTTTGGCTGGAATGATTTTTAGAAACGATGAATCAACCGATGAACGCCATGGGGCAAAATTCGGCCCAGCCAGGGTTGGAGCTTCGGATGGAGCCTCAGGCGGCCGACCGAGGCTGTTCACTGGCTTTCATCTCATCTATCTGCAGCGGCCAAATCATGCCATGTTGTAGTTGTAGATGTAATAAATCACCGTGATGTTTGGATCTTTTTGGTGAAGGTTTTACACTTGAGGTTGTGAAGGGTTTGCACATGCTTTCAGTTGGAGCCATTCAAAAACCACAAGTTGGAAAAAACACAACAACTTTCATGGTTCCAAAGAGCCAAAAGGTTCCACGCTTTTTGTACCCATATTTGAGGCTACCCTAAAACTTAAGTTTAAATAGATTGACAAGTATGTGCACTGCACCAACATATTTACACCTGCAAAGTAATTGCAAATATATCACGCAGCCTTTCAGTTCAAGCTACATACGTGGCACCAGATGCAGGAAATCCGAGTCCATGGTTTTGTGGAAGGCCAGGACCCGGCATCGCTGGCGTGGGCGTCTGTGCCGGCATCTGCATTGGCGGCTGGGCTTGTGGTGCTTGCGTTGGAGCAGCAGCCTGGTACCAGTGGGTGTAGAAGCTGTGATAGAAGTCTTCTTCGCAGGATTTTGGATGCTGGTAGTATCGACGTATAAAAAGAGAAAACTAGACTACAACACTCGCAAATTTCTTGGGTTTCGTTTCAGTTGGTTTCAATCATGAAATCACAACCATCACGTCCGCCAGCATCATCATCATCATCATCATCATCATCTTCTTCTTCTTCTTCTTCATCCTTTTCAAAACGAATATATAACCTTGACAAGGGTAATGTAGCAGTTTGAGAACTGGTGAGACGCTCACATGCCTGTGGCAAAGGTAGATTCTTTGGTGGCGCCTTTGGAGTCCTGGCGTGATGGGTCCCCAAGATCCGGCCAAGCCCTTGGGGGTGGTGAAAAACAATGGAATACTTGAGGTCAAACAGCTACAACTGGCTATGACTGGCTGGATATAACACTCAATATATCTCAATATTGCCATTTCAACTAGGGGATTTTGTACAAGAACAGTAGCACCCCCAAAAAAATCTTCCATTCTGGGATAGGGTCCGAAAGAGGTTTTTCGATGCTTTTGGAGGGTTGGGGAACTGATCGAATAGGCGCCATCCGTTTCACACCCGCTTTGTTCCAAGTTCTTGAACAAACCCTCCCAGCTCCAAGCCTGGAAGGGAAAACTTAGACATGTCTTCGTAGCCAATGTTTGGACGAAACGTTGAAACGTGTCTTGGAAATACTCCTTTGCCATTGAATATCACAATGCCATCATGATTTTTGTGGAATCTAAATTCTCATCAGTTGCTGGTGGTCTGAAACCCAGCAAATTACTTTTTCATGACGCTGATTTGATCATAGTTGCATACGGCACAGTGGATTTGTCCCACCGCATCTCAGCACCCTTATATGTGTCCTGCCACGACCGATCCAAACTTGTCCATGAACATGGTTGATCCTAATCATGCCCACCGGCAGTGTCCACTCTTGCCATAGTTCTTTGGCGCACTCAACCTCTGCCACAGTAATCGTCGGGAATCAACCTGTGTATCTGTGCACCTCAAACTTCTATGGATGTGCAAATTGTCTTATACAACATAATCTTGTATGCGACTGTGCAGGTGAATGGTCCACAAACATATTTCGGGTAACCCTATGCGACACAGAAAAGGAATATCTCCATCTCAGCCTAGTGCCGTGTCAAAAGTGCCTACTGTATCTGCGGGCGTGCTATCAGAAAAACATATGCGCAATTAAATATCCATGGAAGTTCTCAAGCATTACAACCAAGAAGTCTGCTTGGTAGGAACCATCCAACGTAGTGCCGCATTATTCTACCTTTTTATTTCACGAATGAAGGCATCCTGCAGTTTTTGAAAACAATCACAGCAAGGGTTTTGTGGGAAGTATTGCTTCTACAGCAGCCACGGTCATTCCTTTTTCTCCTAGGTCCTAAGCTAAGATCTTGGTGGATCAAGACCCAACGATCGGCTCAACGTCATAAGATCTGACACTTGGGTACACAAATGAACCCAAGGACAATAAAGAAAAAGTAACAAAGGTCACCACGTATGACCCTAGCAGGGAGAGTCGAGGTTGTTGCCTTCGAGTATGTGTGTATATTATATGTGAGTGTGTGTGTTTGTTTGTGTGTGTCCAAGATGTGAAAAAAACAAAAGGGAGGAAGAGGTGGCTGAAAAATCTTCAACCAAAAGGCAACAGGCTTCAAGTTTAAGCAATGCATCCAGGTTCAGAAGTCTCAGAAATATAGCTGCAATTCCATCTTTGCTTTGAAGAAACCATTCCACCGTTCTATCCACAAACAGGCTCAATGCGTGTGATCAGGAGCATAATTTGATATAATTTGGAATTCAACCGTTTAACTTGTTCACCAGCATACCTGAGAGGTTGTTTTTGGAGAATTCCTCCTAAAACGTCCATTTGCCTGTGAAACCAAATGGCACGAAATCAAAAACCGGTCCCGGATGTCGCCCCGTTGGGTGCCCCTGGCGACAGGTTTCCCTGTTGGAAGCTTCTCCCAAAGAGCTCTCAAATGCTTTTCCGCGGGCACGTGCTCCGCAAAACCAACTCCCTTGGGACAAAGCATACATTCTGGCCAAACGTCAAAGGCATGCAAGATTTTCTCCACAATCTCAACCTTAGATAAAGGCAGAGCATCTCGGCACGAGAGAGTGTTTTCCATGCTGCCGAAAAGGTGAGAATCAGAAACCAGTCACAGAGTCTTACGCTTAAGCAAAACTAAGGCCTAGCGGCTGAATTTTTCATTGCAGGTTTCCACTGGTTCTTGGTGGACAGCCAATGGCAAGCATTCAAATCGCCCTTTGGCGTAATTGGATTGCCAACGTGTGGATGCAGGATGTAGAATTGATTCTCCTGGTGAAGTGACATCAATGAAAAGCAGAAGGAACAAACATGAACACCTCATGAGCCCCTGGCAATACACCTGAAATCCCCTGATAATTTTTGCATGCTTCAAAGTCCGGGTATTGATTGGGGAAAGCTGTATCGGTTTGCAGCGTTTGGTGACAGTGGAGTATACACAGTCTGCTGTATAGAATAAGATTAGTTTTGAGGGTCCACCCTAACAGTTTCCATACTTTCCTGCATACATCTAGCACTAGTGATTGCTCACTTAAAAGATCAAGCACTGACTTTTTTCTCCTTCTCACATGCAAAATGTGAAATTCATATTGTATATACGTATATATATATATATCTAATTTCAACTATATGTTGTATATCATACTCATACTCTGGACAAGCGCAAAACAATGTCGATGTAGGATTGGTATGGATTGGCAATGAAAATATCATTCAGGGACAAAATAACTTCTCTACATCTGTGGATACAGTAGATACTTTGGGTGTAGGGCAGTCCAACTAAGTGGACAGTGAAGAGGAAGAGAGCCACTAAAAATGAAGCGATTCTTGGACTGTCAGTAGTCTATCAGTGGGACAAGGATACAGCCCACTGATTATCGCACCGCATCGACGTCTTGGGCGTCCTCTACGCACAACTCGAAGAGGCCTCTGGGATTCTGCAAAGCCATTTGCATAATGTCCATGCCCTCAGTGGTCTGGTCGTTGAACAGCTTATTTGAAACATATCTGAAACAAGTTGAAAGTTGGTCAGTTTGGATAGAGGCTACCCAATAGTTCAACTAATCAAATGAAAATACAAACTGTTTGAATCCGCCATCTGGAGATGCGACTGGGTGAACAACCTCATGAGATCGGCCCAAATCTGCCACTGTCTGGGCAATTTTGGAGCTACAGCTACAGCTATATGCAAATAGCATCAAATAGCATTATCTATCTTATTCTATTTTGTTAGACTAACTGATCTTGTTTCCTACGGTGATACCCCCAACAACTGGAACATCTTTGGTCTGCAATGTGAAATGTGTCATGTCCTCTCATACTTAGATAATCTAAGATAATCTTAATTCCGGAATGCTGCAAGCAAGCATGCTAAAAAAACACATCACAATAGTTACATCACAATCTCGCGCGCAACAGGTGCACCTTTTGCATACAATCATTTCCTTACTCAACTTTCCACTGATGCAGTGTGATGCCTACTGTTGCGACTAACGTCACTAACAGGTCGAGTCTTCTTCCTAAGACTCTTTCATCTCTGAAGGCCCTCTAGAATTGATGCTGAACTTCAAGTGTCTTCTTGAGTGCGGGGTAAGGACATACTGACCCGACCAGAATAAGATGAATGGCAACAAAAAACAAATGGTTGAAAACATCGCACTAGTCGAGACGAGAACACATGGGTGAATTGACGCGTACACATGACTCATGACACGCAAGTATCAACATGCGGTATGGTGTGTCAAATTTGGGTGTCGTGGGTGAGGTTTCAACTCTGAGCAGTCGCGCTACAAGCTGCATGCTATGAGATACTAACTCCGTACTCTGCTGTTTGGGCGAGTCAAGTAAAACACGGATGTTTTCTTGTGAGCACACACACAAAACTTCTGGGATATGATCTAGCCTCAATTGGGATCAACGTGCCTTTTTCTAGCTCCTGTAGAATGCAATGCGCTCCTTTAGGATCTTTTGGGCATTTTCATGCGAAAATGTGAGGATAGATACAGGTAGTATTCTTTTCATCTTCATCTGGGAAAGTGACTTAAACAAAACAAACCACTATTTGGTAATTTCTGCGGAGAATTCCCTAAACTCCTGACCTCCTCTTAGCTAGTAGGGTGGTCCAGGTGGTTCAGTGGTTTGGTTATCACCTAAACAAACTTCCATCAAAGTTGCTACCATGACACCCCTGGACTAGGCACGGCTGCTGGCCTTGGAACTCCGTTGGGTGGTGCACCAGGAGCTCCAACGGCCATCATGGGGACAGGACCCGCAGGGCCAAGTATAGCCGCAGTGGTTGGAGGTTGCCCCCGGCCTGGGAATCTGATGGGAGTTGAAATCTTCTACCACAAATAGGCCAGGTTGGTCGGTGTTTTGCCTCCAAAATGCGTCTTTAGTCTTAGATTTTTTGATGTTTTTTGCAACCGTAGGAACTTGTTTCAAAACTTCCTCTGCTTTTTTCTGAGGAATAGTCCCCTGATTGAAACAGGCCTTTACGAAGTCATTGGGATTTTTGATACGCTGTTTATCAGGTCGCTTCTTGAAATGCAATCATCGAAACAATATTCTCTATTATCTCTTTTTAGAATTGCGGTTTATGAATGATTCATGATTGGTAGCTTCTTTTATCCCATGACCGAGGCTGGTTGTATTCCTTTCCTATGACAAGTGGGGATTGAAGCACCATCAGTCCCAAATGGTTCAGTGGAAAAATGACTTTCCAATTGGAAAGGAAACTTGTACCTATTTTCCAGCTCCATGATTATTCCAGCAAGAGTATAGATGTCATCTAGTTAGGTGGTTTCGGCCCGTATGCAAACATCCATCAAATTGAACATGTTCTTCAGGGAGGGTTGAAGACCAGCAATGTTTGAAACAACAATTAAAAAAGTCATCGTCAGGGGGACATCTTCCCCAAAATACATGGGTGAAAAGAGAAAGGAAACAAACACCAGGACATGAGATCATGAGTTGAAGTACACATGTGCGCTACAAGTAAGTCCTTGACATAAGTCAAAACCTATAAACAATTGAGACACAAAGTCACACGTTTTGGGTGTGAGAAAACAAAAAGGTGCTAAGAAATACGAAGGTACACATCTGAACCACTCCATCAGCGTGGTTGAAGCGTATTGCACCTCGCTGAAGGCCAGAGTTTGATGACTTGCCAATACTTCAGCTATCAGGGGACCACCCTCCATAACTGAAACATAGCTGGTTGGAGAGACCCACCCTTTTCAAGAGGAAAGGCACCTACGAGGACATTGATGCTGGATTGTGCAGCAAGCTATCTCAGATTTCCAACAGGTATTGGCAGCTTCATGGTAGTTAGTTGGTAGCAGCCCTGAAAGCCACTCCTGCAAGTTTGAGATCAATTAGAATATCCGCAAATGAGGTTACCTTGACAAATGCCAGGTAGCTACGAACTGAGCCGGTGCCGTACAGTTCATAGCTTGAAAAGGGCAGGACTTCTTGAGCATGCAAGCGTGTAAGGATTTGGAATTGTAGTGTATAATGAAACCAATCAAACTCTTTCTTCATTCAATTCCCTACTGAGCCAAATCCTCTAAACCGTTGCTATAACATTCCCAGAGCGATGCAATGACTTGCCTGTATCTAGCCACTAGTCGCTTTGGCTGCCAGTCAAAGGATCAATGCAGCACGCAGAGAGATGCATAGTGTAAGAAACATCTGGACACAGACTTGTTTGGTAGACACAACACCGAAACAATCTATTTGCTTGGTATCGTTACAGTCACATTCTTTGACATGACTGACTATTATTGGAACAAACAATAGCACCAAATATCTAGTGAGCTGCAAAAAGTTTGATTTGATCCGAATATCTTTGGTCTTTTCCCATCTGCTGTATCCGACGGTAAACTACCATAGCAACAGTAGAATGCAATATATTTTACAATGAAGATCTATCAGAGTATAAAGTATACATTATATTATATAATCCTAGTGAAAAAGTTGACTTTCCAGCCATGTTAGTTCACCAAGGTGAAAACACATGACCAACACATCCACATAAAGCTCATCCAACCTGCATGCACTTGCCAACACTCCCACCATTGCTCGCGAAAAACGCTCATGTCCTAAATGTAGACGTTGAAAGCAAGTCTGGGTTTGGTTCGGTGATCACAACAGGCAAGGACATGTTGAAGATCTTGGACGAATCTTGGACGTATCTTCTGGAAGGTGCAATTGAAAGACGATGAAGCGATTTCAGTAGGTGATTGATTGAACTTGTGGAACGAGATGATTCAAAATGCAACAAAGGAAAATTACAATCAAAGGAGATACACACACACACACAGCGCGCAATGACAATGCCCGTAGTTGCATCACAGGCATTTGGTATTTGCATCACTGAAAAAAGGTGCAACAAAACACACATGCACACAACTTACCATCCTACCATATTACAAAGTCGATACTATGATTCATGTCAATTCCATCAATTTGCAAATAGCATCAAATCAACATTCTTCGGCCTGGCCCGAACAGCAAAATTAAAATCCCCACAGTCCCACTCTTAGCGTTATAATCTATCAATAAATGCTTAGCAAAATCTCCGTGCAAGACAACCAAACAACCAAATTACAAGGGCTAGGGCCTAGGGGTAACCACCAGCCACATCTCCCCATGATTCTCTGCCCCACCCACTGGAGGGGTCTCCTTGGCTTCATCCCGACCGCAAAGTCGGCACCAATGCTTGAAATGCCACAGGCCACCCACATGACCTTCAAAGTTGGACTGCGTGCCACGTCCAAACCTGATCTAAAATCAGTTGGAAGATGTAACTTCTAGGTGTACGGACTGGAAAATACATGTTTGACATGATGAATGTCAGAGATGCAAATATAGTCAATGTATTGTTTTATTGCATTGGAAATATTGAAGATCAGAGCTATATAATATGATATGATACGTATGTCAAATAAACGTGATATACAAAGTTATACTAGTCAAATTGTAATACTTGTAAACTTAGAATCATTTTATTTCACACATTCTAAAAGATCCATGAGCCTGAAAGTGGTGAACAGATGGACTTTGGAGTCCACTTGCCAATGTCTTGCAGGTAGTGAAAGCTTACACAGAGGTAAACAAAAAAAGAACGACACAAATTTCACCAGCTTTCAAAAGATGCTTTGTTCATCTTGTTCTTTCACATTTCAAGGTCAGTAGGCTGTTGTCGTTTTTTAGAGTGCCCAATCAGTGAACCGCCAAGGAACTCCTTACAGATCATGCAACCATCCATGCCGATGTTGCGAGCCTCCTTGGTTTGCCGGCAGCTTTGGGATGCCATCCCCATGTCGCTTGTGAATCTTTTGCTAGGCAAATGATCAAATCATACATACTCAATCAACCAAACCTGAATAGTCTTTTTCAATCTTTTGAAGATGATATCCCTGATAAACTACAATGAACATCAATGAACTAGGTTGCTCCGACCGTTGGATTACTTTATAGGGTCCAGATGGCTGTGTTGCACCAACATTGTTCTTGGATGCCGTACCATTACCATACCATCCCAAAGCCTTTAGTGAAGGCCATGTCGTGTGGGTCTTTTGATCAACCAAAGAAGATGCCCGTACTAAACCAGAAATTTGACCACTGAAAAAAACAACTTAAGCTACATTCCGGTGCACTGGTCGATTGATTAGAATCCTTATGACTTATAATGGCTTCTTGTAATCCCCATCTACATGGGTAAACAACCAGGTTTTTTATCACCGCCCGTTTAGGCTTTCAGGTCAACTGGGATCACTACTACAAATTGCCCGTGCTTGAGGCCAAAGGCACCAAACTTTGACAGTGAACGTGAAAACTGTAGACCCAGGGTATGGATGAAAAAAGTGGTGCGAAGATTATAATTAATATAAAACCGCTCACTAGGTGAAATGGTAAACACTAAGACAAAAAAACAACTAATTACACAATATTAGAATGCATTAGTAAGACGGTAGTCACTTTCGGCCACTCACGGTAAGACCCCCGAAATGGTCACAAAGAAAAACAACGACTGCCAACTGACAATCGTTTCGGTAAGTCCCGTGTTACACGTTTCTAAGCCGTGCATCTAAGAAGTTCGCCACCAGGCCCGCTCTTGCACCCATCATTTTGATCCAATGTTCCTGGCAGCTTTGCAGGATCTACATGCCCAACCTGCATCATTATCATCATTGATGCCAAACAAGCCAACCATGACTAAAATCTGTTCAACATCATTCACTGTGGAATAAGCCCTGCCACAAAAAGGTTTTCATTAGCTTCTACAATGGCCATCCCATCGGACCTTGCCCTGCATATGGGGCCATATTCGCCAGTCGCCATGATCTGCGGTCGGTTGGCTAACCGGACCGTAAATCGTGATCCATCCTTGAGCCTGCCAACATCTGCTGTGCAAACGGTGGAGTAGGAAACATTGCTAGCTGCCAGACTGAACACGACAAATTTCTGGCCTCACCAGCAGCTTCCTATATACTGTAAGCTACGTGTACTCCGGTAGGTCACCCTCAAATACTTGCTAGTTGGATCTACTTGGTACCATTTACAACCAAAATCTCGCCATGGCCTCTTCAGGGAGACTGGACGGTTCAGGCAGCTGTGCTGGTGCCAACGCCATGGCGCTGCAATCACGCCAGTGGCTGCTTGAGCCACAGCTTAGGCATGGGGCAGTCTGTTGCGAGGTCAACGGTTGCTCGGATGAGACTGCCGGATTGGAGTCCAAGGAGTCCAACCTTTGCATATATTTCACCAACCTGAAACGATATAGATAATCTTGGAAGATTAGAGTGTATACATGACCCTATACTTGAGGTCGATCATCAGGTCATGATGACGTTTGTTCAGATGCCATTGATCGACTCAGGCTCGCACCATAATCAAGTGGATAGTTGGAAAGTTTCAGAGCAATAAATTCATGAACAATAGAATCCTGGAACCCTTCGGAAACTAGTAAGATGTTCCCGTGCTACAGGTTTACTTTTTACGGTAACTTTGTCTACTTGCCACGGAAGGTACCGATACATAGTGGGTCTATGTTCATAGGGTACCTTCAGAGGCACCAATGAGTATAGACTAGATAAGTTAGAAGTAAATGCACCAAAAACCTGTTCCCAAGAATGAATCAAAAGTCATCCCGTAGGTTCTCATACCATCTGCTCTCAAACCACATGATTCACTTGAACAAGAGTCTTGGAACAACAAATTTACAATCTTAAACTATCTTTTGGGGAAACTGCCCCGGAAACTGGATACTTTTGCTGGAATTAACGTTGTTGGGAATGTTCTTTCCAAGTTCTGGGAAGAGCCCCGTGTGATTTCGACCATATCGAATCAGAACTCTCTACCGAGATAGACATCACCCATGCTCTGCTCGCCTCAACCTTTCCAAAGCTCCAATGGTTGTTGTTGTTGTTGTTGTTGCTGCTACTGTTGTTGTTGTTGTTGTTGTCGTTGTTGTCCTCACAGCCTTTTGGTAATGCACTGATGCTTTTATGTCAACGATCATTCAATTTTGGATGACTTGGATGGTGTAAAATAGAGAATAATAAGGCGTTCTTACTATTCAACAAATTTCAACAACATGTTGTCAATGTTGGTTGCTTGCATGAAATCAAACGCGTGAACTATTGCGTGCAGGTCTGTGACAGCTATTGGAATACATCAGGAATGAAGCTTGTGACTTGTGTGATATATCATAAATCATATCAATATATATAAATAAGTACATAATGTCAACCAGTGTATTTCAACACTCATCCTAACAACGAATAAACATACTTGTGTTTGATGCTCCTTTCATCGTCTCACTTTTGCTTTTGGGCCAACAAAAAGTCCAAAGAAGAGAGGCACAACAAGCTGATGGCTCATGTTGGTGACTTTTGGCTGAGCTCAAGAAGTTTAAAATGTTCCAAGGTTGTTATTTTTGCCAGGCTAAAACTCAAAATAAACGATTACAGTAAGATCTAATTTCACTATGATGCAACCATCAGTGTCATATCTAGACAACTCCAAGATGCCAATCATTGATGCAGCAAACACACTCCTGCAAGAAAAAAACGCATGAGCAACTTGCGCCAACACATATATATTTATCTACATCACTGTTACAATTATGCCGTACCGTATACCATATAAAATGACGTCATACAACTACATACAAACTACATACGTGTATTGTGTGTGTGTGTGACATAAATATGTACTGTAAATAATTATATGAACTATATCCATCTTTCTCCCTCACTATATTTTCTTACCTGTAAAGATCCTCTGCATCTTTCGTTGTTTTTTGTCTTTGTCGAATCTTCCCCCTTTCCACGCTGGAACTCGCACAGGTCTCACCTCGGCGCAGGAGTGGTGATGGTAATGATGACGATGAGAATGATGGTTGATGCGGCGATGAACTTAAAACAACGATATATAATATATCACTCAGCATAAAAAAACAGAATTAGCATTGTCAAGCAAGATTTCTTTTTTAACGTCACATCATCAACTCACTGGGTTCGAGGCTTGCTCCATTCCATCAAACTATGGGGCTGGTGAATAAGCCAATGGATATCATAACTGTAGATGTATTCTTTTTGTGACAGGGCAGTCTTATCTCTTGTATCCATCAATGAACTACTCAATTTTTTCATGGCTCAAGTACATGAATCCTATGGCTACTCCCTTGAACAAGCCCGACATAGAACCTGAACTGAAGGAAATGTCATAGATTTACCTGACCTTACCAGCGAAACATACCATCTACTGATCAGCCTACAGAAGCAAATATCAACCAACAACAAATGACCAACCATTCATCAACCACTCTGTTATTTGTGGAACTCTCTGAAGATCTCAGGTTGTTTTTCCTTAAGTCACCTGTAGCTGGCCACCGTAGACGTTGTTAACGTTGGCGCCGATGGGGCCTGCTTTGGGGTTGACCAACTGAGTTCGTTCCAGAGCTAATTAAACAATGCGGACAACAAGCTTGTGATTTCGGTCAGAAATATCTTAGTTTTATTTCAGGAGTAGGATCACTTTGGCTGAGAATCTAGCTTTGTTTAGTAGGTGATATCAAAAACATCAAACTCTCAACCCTCCCAAAGATGCCACGCATCTCAACTAGTAACTACTCCTTGAAAATCATAGTTTGCCCCTTGAAGTATGGTATGTCTATGTGAAAAAAAGGCCGCCTAGTCAACTTGGCTTCAGCACTCCATCCTTGCAACATCCAAGCCAATTTCTGGGCCTCGGAAGGTGAGCGAGGCCCATCTTTTAGAAAGGGATGGATATGATGTGACCATGGGATGGATTTTCAAATTCAATCTGAAATACTGGACATGCATTTTCGGTTTTACGAAGATGGATAATAATGGATGATGATGGATAATGGTTTGGAAAAAAGTTCAAGCATGGCATGTTCAAATCCATTGTGCGTCTTCCTGAGTGTCATGCTTGAGAGTAATCTTTCACAGGTATCTGTACCGCGTGTCTCTGTCCAACATGCAAAAGTAGAATAGATGTTTCATGTATCACATGAACGTTGTATAAAACTAAAGATGTAGGAGCATATATTTTTCTCCACCAGCCAATCAAGTCGCTACACTACCCCAACACCCCAAAGAAGTTGAACAATGGTCCCAAATCTGCGCGTTGAACAAGCACGAAAAACACGGTGCTGTACACAAAGTCAATAGCCTTCATATGTATACTTCACTTATATACATCCAGCCATTCTACCGCTGAGTAAAACTCAACCTTCTTCAATGACCACAATATTACATGTTGGTAAGATCTTCCACGATCTCCAACTTCAGGGAAAAATCACCCAAACTTGGACCATGACCACCCTGATTAGGATACATGCCCGAGCTTTGCCTGGATTGTTGCTGAACTCGGCGATGACAATTGCGCCTTTGCCAAGGCTCTCTTGGCACGACAGGCCTCGACTTTAAACAAAACTATCTCTTTGGATAGTGAAAGAATGCTTGCAAACAACCAACAACAGCAAAAACGGTGAATGCCAAAAATCCTGGCGGTATATACATAATTACCATGATCTTAGATGATACGATTGTGAATGATCGGAAATGAGCGCAAATGCTTCGCAAATCTTAAAGCATTTATTATACATATCGCATAATACCCATTTAGACAAACTCTGCTAGGATTTAAGTTTTTGTTTTTGGAGCCTTCTACGGAGTGGAGCCCAACGCGTTTGAGATGTTCCCATGCTCTCATGCTTCAATTAGTTTGACAGTGGGGAAAGGGAGGTCGACGAACGATGTTCTGAAGTTCTAGTCGATGAGAATAGAAAATCCCATGTGTTTATCACTTCAGATTCTTATCTGCAAATGCTGTACCTTTTCCGCACGTCACATCACAACCGCATCACGACTAGGCCAACCGTTCACCAGACATTCGGGGCATTCCTTTTTTGCTGGTCCGTTTGTCAGCTGGGTCAGCTGCTGATGGCGCTCTTCATCCCAGGTTTCGAAGCAACTGCGACGGGTCCAGGCACGAGAAAAGAATCGGTAGGGCTCCGTGGCCAACTGAGGATGCATCATGCGCACCACCAAGACCCAACGGTCCTCAAAAAGGAAGGAGAATGAAGGTCATTGCAAGAAACAGTGAAGGGTTGGTCTTTTCCCATGCATTACAGCGGGTCCTAACTCCTGGGGCTCCTTCCTTGAGGGTTTATCTCCCCACACAGCGGGAAGTGTCCTCAAGTCCATCATGCCAAACCCGATGGTCTGATCCATCATCGAAGGCAAGCACTTTGCCATCTTGAAATGGCCGCACCTTTCATCACGTTTTGGTCAAATCAAACATTTGATTTGGGCAAATATGGCTAAATAAATCGTCTTTTGGTACTATGACCCCAGCATCAAAGAAGCATTCCATGGTAGCCTATAGTATTATCAAATATTTACAGGTACAAATCTAGATTAGATGTAGATGTCTATATACGTGTATATGCAAAGATTGCAGTAAAACCTGCGGTTATCGGTTAATTTTTTTTAATGCCATTCGCAATTTTCTAGGTATATACACGATCACGTCCCACCAAATGAAATGTCGTGTCATTTTGAGATATTTTGAGAAGGTTGGTAAACTACCAATTGCGGTGACATCAGCTGGCGTCACGACAACTAACCAATTTGATACATGCTTTTTGAGATGATGAATGTTTTGAACCAGATCGTTTTCTGCATGTCTTGGCGTCAACATGATAGTACAAAATCTTTTCGGAACGGAGGTCGCTCTGGAGGTCATCTTGCTGTGTAACGGCTGAAACTTTTTGAGAGCCAATCCAGGAACCGCCAGTAATTTTGCTGGTGTGGTTTAGCCAGCCCGTTCAAGAATATCTATTTGAACAGGGAATTGATTACCTAATTTAGAGTGAGAAGAAAACAACAGCCACACTGCTTCACCCTGCCTCACCCGATACTTCAAGGAAAGCACCATTGCTACCAGTCAAACCCAAGGACAGGTTGATCGGAGCATTACTGCCACCGTTGTGTAAGCGAACCTTGCTCCCTGGAGTTAGAAGAAATAAAACCACCTCCTGGTGAAGCTGGCGTCCACCATGAGGTGAAAGGAAACAAGTTGTCAAGATTGGGCCATTGCGGAATTGAAGATTATTTTGCAAATTTTGGGTGCTTGAATGCACAGTGGCTCATCCAAGTAGGCATGGACTTCCCTTTCAGTGGCCAATACTTCGAAGTCAACCTTCAAACACCTGCCTCAACATGGAATTAAGAGGCCAGTGTTCAAGCGCATTTTGGCATGATCTGCCCACTTTGCCTAAAGTCAACCAAGTCTTTGCAAATTAAAACTTCAGTTCAATCGTGTTCAACACCAATAATCCACCTGCATGTATACATTACATGTTCTGAATGAATGCAAACATTGCAAATAATTACATTGAACAATCCAACATACCACAACACACAGTTTCATCAAGCTCGTTTGGAATCCCACCTCCGTGTTGTAATGAATATATGGCAGGTTTGCAGTTGGCAAATATTTCTGCAATAGTTCTGCTGTGCGGGGCATCAAGTCACAGGCTTCCAAATTCCAACGTCGTGAACCTGGTGGAATGGGTCACAAGTACAACCCAAATATTCACATGGCCCATGGCAATATAAAATCATATATAAAAGGGGAACAAGGGAAATTGTTGCAAATCTGAACTGGTAGTTACACTTTTCTGTTCAAATAATTTGTAAGAATCATGCCATCAGGTTGCTCAGGTTTCGAGTTTCATGTTGGACTTTAGCCCTCGGGCTTAGATGCCGAACTTATTAAGGTATGAAGTACCAACCAACATGTTGTGATAATATATGAGATACTAAGGCAAAACAATGGGTCGGTTTGCATTTACCCATGGACGTAAGAGTCATTATGGGGATTGCAACTAGCATGACAAAAAAAATAGTGAAGAAACCACATATTAGTTTCCAGCTACAAATAAAATAGACATGATCTTGTCAATTCCAACAAAAAAAAGGTGTTTGATGTTTCCAGTAACGCGCTTTGAATCATCCACACTCCGATCACCAAGTACAAAGTTGAAAATACCAACCCGACACACTCAAACAATCTGCAGGGTTTTTTCTCGGAGTCAGGGAAACCATCACTTTTAAACACCGCAAAATGATATTCCAAAATTAGCCAAGAAACTGTAGAGTTGCAACATATCCCAAACTCCCTGCGATGTTTCCACCAAATTCCTAGGCTGTGCCACTTCAAACCATGACCGCTAAAGGGAGAATATGGCGACACAGAAAACTTGCCACAAATGTCAGCTCAGATCAATTCCATGGCCAAAACACTTTGGAAGAACTCCGATGTGCTTGGGGATTCTCAATCTAAAACAAACGCTTTCAAAAATTAAAACATCTTGGAGAAGTCATTACTCCAAATGGGAGTAAGCACACCATCAATTCCATATACCACATGTCGCTCACAAATCGTGGGATGCGAGTTATCTGGCAGCTGTGCGCCGTAACCGCGGCAGGGAAGATTGTATCCGACACCTGTATGTTGGCGGGTGATTCCCGCCCACCTGGAAAGTATTGGCCAACACAAAAAGAACGTGTGGTCAATCTAAATAATAAACAATAAACAAATATATGTATATATATATATATGTATGAGTAAATAAATCTTATATAATACATAATACATATATAATTGTGTACACAATTATATGTACTGTATACATATTTAAATAATATGTGTACGTATATTATACAGTATTTCGTTGACCTGGAAAAGTTAGAGTATTCTGATTTATGATCCTAACCCACTCGCCATGCGGGTTGTCACCTGATGACACTGGGGGCAAACTGAAGTTCCATACTCAGAACTGAGTCTCGGATAGGCAGGAATCTGCGATCTCCAGCTACTTTGCATCTCCAAGAGGTCTGTCCTAACACGCATGGACTGGAAGGGATCACAATGCTATCCTATCTTCAAGCAGCCATCAATGGATATTGTTGGGTTTTCTTCTTTGGATTAGGAAGTGGAAGGACAACAGGATGCATCTGGGCTTAATGCTGCAAAAAGAAACACTGCATATTGAACCACATAGAAAATGGATGACTTTGCAGTCTGGATGACAACCTACGCAGCTAGTTTCAACCCAGCTACGTTTAATGGACATCCTGCACCAGTTGCTACAGTGGATATATCTAAATATCCCATAAATTCTGAAATATTCTGGAATTACATCTTGTTTCAGTCACCACTTGGGTTTCTGTCCCAGGCAGTTTCCGTCCTCACGTTTTCCACGTTTTCCTCCAGCACATGGGCCAACTCTGGAGGTGGATCCCAAAACTTCCGATGCTCTAAGCCATCGATATGTACCGCCGGCGTTTGCTCTAAACAGTGCCTTGACCCGTGGCACTACCCAAACCGCACGTGCCCTTCGTATGAAGGGAATTGGACCATGATATGATAATATGGTATGGTTGCTTGATGGTAAAACATGCAACTTGGGAGACTGAAAGAGATGAACTACTAAAGGAAAACCGCGGGAAGGACATGGATGAGGCCTGATTTTTGTATGCAACTGAGTTCAGAAACTCAGCTAAAGTTTGACCAAAACACTCATGACTCATAACCCACACTCATTATGGAAGACAAATGACATCTAAATGGAGCTGCTCAACCTCCCCTGGAAACTCCAAATCCAAGATGCCAAGAGATCGCCTGCTTCCCCTGCCATTGCAAGGAAGTGGCCTCCTGAGGTTGGCAATTTTTATTGGTCGCTAAACCTGGATGGGAAATTCAAGGTCGGATGAGTTGCAGAATCATCTAAATCTTCAAGACTGTTGGATGGAATGATGGAACAGTTTTATATTCTAGCTGTACAAGGTGGTGCTTGCGACCCAGTTTAGTCAAGGCAAAATTGTATAGTCTTCCCCAGTAGAGGTGGACATAATTATATTTTGCAACCAGCACTTGGTAGACTGACACATATCTGTGACCAAAAGGTACACAAAGTGGGCAAAACCTACTGAGATATGAAGAGACCAGGAAAAGCTCCTCTCACATCCGTCAGGTGCTCCCTGCCTGAAACATCTCTTCTGCGGCTTGTCTTTCATTGCAGGCTTTCAAAATGGCCAATGCGTTCGCAAAGTGATAAGCCGTGGCGCGTTCCTCGAACTCGCTACGGCTCCCAAATTCTTCCTGAAGTTTTGGCGAAGGTGCTTCTGAGTGGAAAAGATGGACAACATCAGGTGACGTTTGCAAATATTTTGAAATTGAACATGGAAGCTGATTTCTGGAGTTCCTGTGACAAATCAGCATATTGTGATGGTCGGCCTCATCATAGTTCAACAAAGGCGTCTTTGACTTTTGGCTTTGTTCCGAGTCACCATGCACTCTTTGTGCAAGGCTATTTTCCGCATAAAACGCGAAGTGAGCAGGGGCAGGTCGTAGAACAACTTTGGTCCCACTACTGTGGTTAAAACATGGTGCAAATACTGCGGGTCCTTCATGGTGGCTAAAACGCAGCTGATTGGCACTAAAATCTTTGATGCAAACCATCACGTCTTGATTGTTGTCCTAAACGTTTGCACTTTTCAAACGTTCCATCTCAACACCAAAGCTTCACTGCACTATCACTGAACCCATATGCTACATTGCTACATGCACAAAACGATCCAGCATCATCATTTGGATGTAAAAACTCTTGCAAATCAGGCTCCTCGGATTTGTGCAATACCACTTCCAAATGTCGTTGAGCTTCTCCCAGGTGCATCTCTTTTTCCTCCACCTCCGCAGCCTTGCAATGCTGCAGTGCCGCTGCACAACGCTGTGACAGATCATCGGGGCAACGTTGAACACGACGTTCCAACCAGGCCAGGCGAAGATCATGACAACGGCGGAGGAAACGCCACGACATTCCGTAGCCAACATGAACACGGCAAGGAGGTGAGTGGCTGATGCTTTTAGTGATTTGTATTGATTGAGTGAATTATTTACCTTGTATACTTTGTGCGTATCTCAAATATTGCACTTTGTATCATGTATGTTGTATTGATTTCAGGGAGAAATCAAACACAGGATATTACACGCCGTTCAATGATTACACTTTCAGTATTGAGATTCCAGCAGTGGCAGGTAAGTGATGAAACATGTTGATCTTTAATGTCATGTCCTTAAAAGATTCTGGTCAAAGTCATGAGTCGATTTGTTGTTCTTGGGCCTCGAGATCTTTGAGACAGCCAATGCCGACGAGCAAAAAGCTGAACAAATGCTGTGCGAACACAAGGAACACACTAGCACCACGCGCATGGTTGCTAGCTTCGACCGAAAAAAACGGCCGGATCCCTACTTGCACACACCTACATCTGTCACCTCAGGGTTGACTAGTGACTAGTACTTCCTACCGTTTTTTTTGGGGTAGAACCGGAGGGGCCCTTCTTGCAGCCAACATGCATAGATCTTCGTTGTCAGCTCATCCATGCGGCGTCGATCATCTTCCCTGGCCGTCCATTCTCGCCCACAAAAATAGGTGAGGACAAAAGCACCAAAACATGTTCCATCCTTCCATTTTGCCGCTTTCGCCTCAATACATCCACCATGTGGTGCAGCTTCCTTTGAACTGACACACCCTGGGCTCGAAAACATGGTGAGGATGACAGAGAAACCACACCATTTGCACTAGTATGATTCGAACCGAGAGGTGAGCAGTGTTCAAACTTGGGATAGACTACAGCAACAAACTCACAATGACCAAGGAAGATCAAGTGCTTTTGATAGTTACTGTTCACAAAACATGCTAAACTGCTAAACCGAACATATCACTGAATTCAATTGCTTGAATGTTTCCTTCCTCTGTGACATGCCAACAGATGAGCATCTTATCATTCATGCCAATTTGTGCTATGTACACAAAACACATAAATCAATGAATTGAGATACTGAGATACTTGTAATTTTCCAATCTACAGTTTGCTGCGCAGCTGGACCGTAAACACAACCTTTATGGGATAATGATATTGTCTTCCATCATTTTCCATAACCCTGTCATACCAGTTTGGGTATAGAAACGACCCCCTCTTGTAGTGAAACAACCATCGCTTCCACATCGGTTTAGGTCGTACCTTGGGCAACTTTGGCTCAAAAAAAGATGGCCTGGTGGCACCACAGCACTGCTGAGATTTTGCGAAAAAATCATTTTGAAAGGATGAAAACATCATGAAAGGTAGGGATAGGTCATGATAACAATTTGAAAGGTTGGTTTATACCGGAATGGTTTATACAAAGATTTCGCCATGAACATTCAGACTCCTAAAAATACAAGTTTTAAGGTACCAAGAAGTACATACACCCGCTAGTTTCATCCATATGATCCTTCTGTCACCAACCCTGAGGTGTCATTCTGCAAACTTAGTGACTAGGATTGCACTACGAAGTGTGAAGGCTTCAAAGGTACACAAATGTACAATAAGGTCATGTGTTCTCTGAAAGTTAAAGTTCGTGTGTTTTGTCTTCCATGCCTTTCAGCGTTGCAATTTAAGCATGAGACACTCTACACATCTCTACATAGTAGAATGCACACCTGACTTGGTCTCGGTGATTCATCTTGACAGCTACTCAAATTGCGTTGGATCAACATGTTTATGACACTTTGACCATCAAGTTTTTAAGGCACCACAATCGCTGGTTGGTGGTTTCACCTTGCATGGGCAGAGGTGATCTTACCAAAGATTCACAAAAAAACTACAATGGATCACTGATTGCTGGATTCAACCATTCTGACAAACTGCGTGAAAATCAACAATGTCTGAAACCACCATCAAAACCATCATTTGGAAGAGTTTTCTTGTTTCACCCCTTCTCAAACTCCCTCCCTTTGCCCATTCTCGACACCCTCTAGAAGAGCTGATATCGCCACTGCCGGCCAAATCATCTACGAAGAGATTTTGAAACCCACTTGCATCTTGATACGGTGAGCGCTGGAGCCTACCGCAGGTCAGGTGATTTTGGTGCCAAACCCATTTGTTTGCTATTTTTATGTATTCTTCATTGGAGAAGTTGACAAAATCGTTCATGCTACAAGTAAAATGTAACCCCACAATCACAAGGTGTGGACTTTTTTGCCAAGTTTTGCCCGTGGAGATTGTCAAGAGTCCAAAATAACTTTTGAACAATCCCACATGCTCCATCTATGGAATATTGATTTATACTGTAGATGTCCCCATAAATTGCACAAAACATGTGTCCCCAAAGGTAAATGTCATATTTTGATATTACAACCCCAGCCCATAGATTTAACTCACCTAGACTGCCTGGACTTCTCTTTTGCTAAATTTCCTCTCCAAAACCTATATCAGACACATCCCATTCTTCCAACTTTTTGAGAAAACTACGTACGTATCTTTAAGAACAACACACAGTATATCATTACTATCATTATTATTAGTAGTATTATCATTATCATCATTATAATATATATATATATATACGTACATATCATGCATTATTTCAGTATCCCCTGCTTTGCCGGGCACCTGTACTCCACAGCACCAGGCTCCACTGGCTCCTCTGCCCGTGGTGTCCGCGGCGCAGAGCGCGGCCGGCGCCGGCGCACTGGGGTCGGAGGACCTCATCTGCATGGATTGAATGGTGGATGGAACAAAATGATGGTTGATAAGATATACTAAAAGATTGGATAAAGGCATATTTTTTGCAGGATGGTAAGATTCATTCTGATGATTCTGGTAAAATGATGTAAAATGATGGTAAGGATCAAGGATCGTATAGGTTTGCTGATGGTGATGGGATAATTTTGCTGTGACTGCAGTTTGGTGATGATATACATGGTCAAGCTACAATATGAATATACACTGTGATATAGGGGTGAATTTGGTGGTGGGCCTGCCTTCTCCTCTTGAGGGCTTACTTGCAACGGTTCCTGCTTCCTTTTGGAGGTGGGGGATGATCGGAGTTGAGCTCTTAGTTTTTGAGGGCCATAGAAAACAAGCCACATGTATGTTTGTCTACATGCATAGGCGGTACTTGTGGTACGTGTACGAGAACATACATGGATATCCATTGATTGTTTAGGATACATGTGACGCGTACGTCGAAATGATGTCTGTCCATTCATCTTCTCTTATACATACATACATACACAGTGCTCATGTACCTAGTGTGTATATATAATTAAATATACACAATATCACAATGGTGTATGCGTATTTATTTGACTCGAATTATACAAATCCCACAAAAACTTCTTCCTGTTTTAGCACAGTGCTTGCAAGATACTTGGTGCAGCAGTGGCACAATGCTCAGGTGCAGGTTCGCAACAATATCGAGCCTAGGACAGTGGCTGGAAAACATTCCGATCCTATTGAATCATCTTGAAGAACATGGGAATCATTTATCATCATCTGAAAAAAAATGAATCATTTTGGATTTGTCACAAAAAAGAAGAAACACGCTTTAAAACCATGTAAAGTCATACACTGTAGAATTAGTCCGTAATACCAATCAATCATCTATGCCTGATTGACATACTCAAATTGACACAATCCATGAAACCCATGACATGCTGCTTGGCATTCTCCTCCCGACATGGCAATCCTATCGTCAAGTCGCCCGGAGTTCCGGCATCTGTTCCTCCTGCTTTTGGGGGAAGGCGATAGGGACATCTGGTTGAACAATATCAGTCTACAATTCAAAACTTTTGCCGCCAGCTTTGGATCCCTAGATCATTGGTGGGATGTCTTCTGGAATCAAAGTAGACACTTGGTGGGTCCTTGAACCACCGGTTCTTGAAACAAGTAGCATGTCAGTTTATCAAATGTGATTCAACAAACCCACTAATTCAACATCGTGAGGTGCTTTCCTACAAAAACCATGAGCAGTTTTCGGTGTTCCGGGGTAAACATGCTTGGTGAAACCAATGATTCGAGGGCTTGCCATAGTCGTACTACATATAATTCATTCACTAGGCAATAGAAAATTGGTGTCGTATATGAGCTGCACGTGAATCAACGGGAAGCAATTGGCTGCACCTCAAGATCTTCCACCTTGGTTGCACCTCATCGAGACATGAAGCAGGCAGCGAGACGCTTACAGTACGATCTGAGTGTACACTATTTTGTGTCACAGAACCTAGGCTGTTTCTGTACAGTCTTTCTCATATATAATCATCATTACACATGATAGTATATGGTGTATGTCTATAGAATATTATGTAACATTATGCTTATGCACAGTTACATGCAAACAATCTATACTATGGTTGCTATGACCACACCTATCACAAAAGGAAGCTACACGGCCAAATCTCTACGACTGTCATTGGCTCGCCACTTCTTTGGCCTTAAGTGGATTTGGGAAAATGATAAGATTTTCACGTACCTGGATTTAAATATGTGTTGGTTCATTGGGAGAGATGTGAGAGTAATCGCCAACTCAAAACGGCAACGCCCTTTGAGTGCAGCATCATCAAATATCTATTGCGTGGTGAATCCTGTGTCCCCATTGTTCTCGGGGTTGCATGGGTGTGCTAGAATTGGGCCATGATTGGTGCTACATACATCAAACTGTTAACTTTCTTGCTTATGTATACCAATGTAGCGAGTCAGCTGGAAGGGATGGATGTCAACTTCAAACTAAGCAGGCAGTGGAACACCGTACTTTTAAGTTTGGACACACATCACATCACACACCTCCATCCATCGGAAAGTGTGGTTCAAATAATTCTCTTGGGTTTGTCAATAAAACTGAAGATTGAAGATGCTATAACAATCAGCGCCTCAACATGTTCATCATGCGGCGAGACCCCAATCAAGGCGCCTTTGGACTCTTTGGATCGCATAGGAACGAACAGCAAAGGATCAGGGTCTTGAAGACAAAATTCGTCTTGATGCCTCCAATGCGACATCCAACACAAGTTGTCCCCACTGACCATAAGACTACATTTTGATCCAGTGGAACTAGAAGTACATGTAATATCATGTAATTATCCTTTGAGCAAAGCATGACTAAAGAAGTGTAGGAACTGGAGTCTTCCACGCAAGGTTGTGGAATAGACTCAGCAAGTTCTTCTCAAGGGTCCACGGGTCCACAAACATCAACAAAATACCATAAGGATGATTATGGACACAGTACACATTTCCGTGGCTTATGGTTCAATCACACCCACATCCCTTGGAACCACCAAAACAAAAGTCCAGCCAATAAAAATCAGTGACCAACAACAAAACGGTTGATTAAACCAACAAACAAAATCATCAGTCAATTTTAGGCGTTGAAGGAAGGTCACTGCCTCAAAATGCACTCCAAGGCCATAACTTCCGCTTCACTGGGACACAACGGCTCATGGCTTCGAAGAAAACCTTCGATTTCTGCTCAGCAGAGAGCCGGGTAGGGATGGAATGGAACCCATACGAAGCTATGGAAAAAACGTGCTGTAAATATTACCCAGAAGTAGGGTTATCTAAGACTTACCTCTCACCTATAGGACTAAGAGCCAACTGGCAGCAACTTCTGCAATCTTTTCTCCATTCTAGCAGCTTCTTCCAATTTCTTGCTTCTTTATACCGTTCTTTCACTGTAATCGGCCTCTTGGAAAGATACAAGCATCGTGGATCTCTATCCCACTCCTTCCACATGCGGCCGGCATAGGCCTGGTTCTACCGCACTTTCGACTTCGCCGGTGGTGCCTTCTGCACCGACCTGCTTTGCATCATTTGAACAGCCACACGCAGAAGTTTCTTCAACACGCTGTCAAAGCAGAAACCTTTCATCAAGTGCAGATCATCCCCAACTTTCACTTCTTCATCATCTCATCTCATTCAAACCTCCATATCAAGTGAAACTCCAATATCATCAATATCCTCCAATATCCTGATATTGTTAGAGTAAATATCTCTTGTATCAATCTTCACAAAGCACCAAGATCTATACTATATATATATATATACCATGAACAACCCGCAAATCCTAGCAAAAGCCGAGAAACTGGCTGATCTGGATGATACTTGCACTGATGCAGTTCTAAACCTTGCAAATTGCATGTTGCAAGCATCTCCATCAACAGGAAAGAAGCTATTCATTGTATTTCATGATATGTATCAAACCTGGATGACTTCATCAACCTGAACTGTCGAGTCATTTTGTGGAGATTCCTGTAGGTAAAACATGGCAAAACTACATTTCTGGGTGAGGTCGGCAATGAGTCCCTTAGAAGCCGCTTAGTTGCATTGCTTTTCTTTGGACATCCATTTGATGCCTGAGCCAGTAGTACTAATGTACGGTGGTGCATTCCTAAGCTTCTTACATGTGATTTCAGCCGAGCACTTGGAAAAGGCTTTCTACTTTGAGTCACTGTTACGAGGAATCTCTGAGTGGAAGTGCAAAGTCTTCGACGTTCAAGAATCATAGGCATTGGAGGGAAACGTTGAGATTGACCCCCCCATTCATCAATCCAAATATCGGCATTTACTAGCCACTATATCCTACATTAATCACTTTTTCGCTTCTGAGGCATACTACTGGCCGAATTGCACCGCGACATGAACATATTCTTCATAGTTGTTCAGATTTCTTATCACAGTAACCTTAGCTTTCCTCGTTGGTGATTGACATGCACGCAAACAATTTGCTCAAAACTTACTTAGGTAAATCAAATGTATTCTATTTCAAGAGTCAATGTAGACAAGGCAACAAAAATGCAACAAAAACGCCACAAAATCGTTTCAGATCAAACTGGAGAAACACTCGGACAATCAAAATCATTTCGCTAACAAAATGTAACAACAAAAATTGTAGCTAAAGCATGATGACGTTGCATACATAAACACACATGCAAACACACACATGCTTTGTCTCTCTAGATGAGTAGCCACAAAAAGTCGTCTGGCAAAGGCGGCAGTGAAAGTGTTGCAGCCTTGCAACAGAGCAACATGCATGAGCCAGAGTGGACTGAAGACGCAAAACACCTGCAAATATGAGATATGGAAAAGATTGTAGACCTACACATTTTTTGCCTTCAAGGTTCTCAATCTATATAATCTAAACATGAAATCAATCCTTATCATCTGTATCCAGGGGTTTTTCGTTGTTGCAAAGACCTTTGTTGCGCTGCGTGGCCCCGCGGAGGTTGGGCCTGGCCCATACCTTCCAGAAGAGTTGCGACCAGGAATGAATCTCCCGCAGCTGGTGAAGATACTCACCCACATCCCACGTGGCATCTAGGCGTTGAAACGACGATTGGCAAACAACTTTGGCATTTCGGCACATGGACAAAAAACATTGAGGGGAGTGAATGCTGCAAAAAGCAAATCTACCAAATTGGAAACATCACATATTAGAAGGCTCCAAACTTTGATATTTCAAGATGAAAGCAAAACCTGAATATGAATATTTGATTCAAATAGCAAGCTGGTATAGGCTGGACATAAGGACAGCTGCTCAAGGGATGAAAGTACGCATTCAGTGTACGTAAATGCCATTGAACAAGTGACAAACAATGACTTGCCTCCACCTAAACGAAGGCAATGCTATGCCATGCCATGCTGGATCTGGGTGGATTCAATGTGGATTCACTGACCACATTCTCTACAAAAGCAGAATCTAATTGGTGAGCTAGGCACTTATATGCGATACATGGCAATACTGACTTGAAAGAACCATGGTCACCAAACAGATGTCAATGATGTTGCCTATACACCTGATTAAGATTAACTACACGAATACAGTAGACAAAATCATATACGTATATATTTCTGCACCCTCTCAGAAATATTCAGAACATTTCCCTCCAAATTGGCCTGCGGCATGTTGCAGCAAGGTAGGCACCTGTGATTTTATGCTCCCATCCGATCCTGCAAGCACCAACGAAAAGTGAGAAAGGTTCATCCATGAACACAGTGGGTCCGAATATTGAAAGTCCTTCTCTTGGCATATAAAATCTCAGAAAACGATCATTTGGCCCTCTCCAATCAAGTCTTGTCAGGCCAAAAATCCACCGGGTAAACTAACATATACGTTTCTCGATGTTCCCATGGAGAATTGTGTATTTCTCCATAACATGCTAGTTTACAAGTGCGGAAACTGCGCAAGGTTCAAGTCAAGAGCATCCAGCCTCTTTGAAACTTTTGAAATGTCTCCACAAAAAGCACATGAACTTCAATGGGGAGTACCTCTCTCCAATCATAATGCTAGATCATAATCCCTGCAACATGGTTGTAAAGTTGCATATGATTGTTTGTACACAATGTTTTATTATGAAAATATAATACATATTATATATATCAACATAGATCGGTACATATATGATATATAAAACCCACTCAATAGTATGTACGACGTAACATGTAATTACATGTAATTACACATATTATGTAGTAAGCAAAATCTTCTGCCAGCTCCAAATCACTCTTCCAACCGCAACACAGTGAGGTAGTGAATATGGCTGTGGCTCAAAATCAAGTCCCTTTGCACAGCTTTCAGGTTGCCTACACACTCAACACCAAGTCTTTTGGGTCATTTCGGGCTTCCCAAGATCGAGACATCCTCCCAACAAAAAATGGGAACAATTTCCTGCAAAGAAAGATCCCCATGGTTGGGAGGTACCGTAGAACCCCTCAATCAATGGGATCTCCTGATCTTGGAAGTCCAATTGTGTCACCAAAAAAAACCGCGGTGGATGTCCTGACACCGGCACCGCCATACAACGCTCAGAGCTTCGCTCAGCGGCTGTGAACAGCCGATGGCAACGACTGCAGCAGAAGAGCCTAAGAGTTTTGGGCAAGCGGCAAGATGTTGGGACCACTCAAAATCAAAGAATGCTGTCCTCTTAGACGTTTGGGATGACATATATACATATAAACGTACAGTATTATATGCTGTTTCGAACTACTCATAGCCTGTTTGTATGGTTGAATGGGACGCCTAATTTTGAGACACAAGCCAGCACGAGAATTTGGATCTTGGATTCTTGTCTCGTTTCCAAAGACCCTTCACTGTTTGGTTGTCCCAGACACACATTGGCTTCCGCAGACAAAAGCTCTCGTAATTTATGCGCATAGAGTCGACTCTTGAGGCGGTCATGGCTGTCCTGTTGATTACGCTTCAATCCAGTGATCACCAATAACAAAATGTATGAAACCTGGAAAGAAACTATGGTATACACGAGGCGTCACAGGATTTTTAATTTTAGGCATCAACTAGTTTCTAGTTGATTGCTAACCAGGATTTTCATCGCAAACCAGCAAATAGAAAAAACACCTGGACTCTCTTAGTCACTGTGGAATCCCATTTTTCTAAAAACGTCCTGCAACTTCTCGAGGGTGCTTTCATCAAAACGCTGGGCGAGGCTCATCACCAAGCGCTCGGGTAAACAACCTGGTGCCACAATGGATTCGTCACTTCCCCCATGGTGTGATCCCTTTTTCCTCGAAAATGGCGAAAACAGGCCTGGCAACAGCGAGGAAGAGTCCCTTGACAAACATTCTCACTAATATTGATCCAATGGTCTACACATGTCTATACTGGATGATGCTGGCAATCAACATTAATGTCAATAGAGGATTAATTACCCCCCCGCAATTAGACTGTCCCTTTTTGCCAGAGACCAGGTTTTTTGTATTCGTCCAAATTTCACACCTAGTTAATAGGCGTATTCAACAAATCACCCCCAATTAGAGCCTCCGATTTTGAAATTGGCCAGTCACAATAGTTTTCTTGTTGAGTGACTAGTAGGGAATAGTTGTCCAGTTGTCCTCAGGCCTAGATGTCTCGTTATTTGGGCGGGATCGGTCACTTCAAAATCTATTGAAAACCTTCTGGACCTTCTGGTGTAGGGGGGGAGGGCGTTCATGAATCCCGGGTTGACATTATATACAAGGGCTCATCAAAGGCTGCCAAATCTATTGGTTTTCTGCTAAAATTACACATCCCTCACGGCTGTGAAACTTTAGAGACCTTCTCAAAACTCTTTTCCATTGCGACGCCAGAATTGCCCAAAAAAAGGCACCTAGATCCAATGGCAGCGCCAAGATCTCGCTCAACGAGGTGTACATCTTCTCAATACATTCATCCACCAACGCCTTCATCTGCAAAAAGTCTGCGGAGATGAGAATGGACACAACGTCCTGTTTTTGGAGCTTTTTGACACCGGGCAGCTTGAAACTGCTTGAATAGTTTCCTACGCCTCGATATAGTTATCATTACTGGTTGCCGTTTCAACCTCATGCATCTGTCAGTGCTCATGACACAATATGTAAACAAATCAAAATTAAACAACCCCAAACAATCCATGCATGGTATGCTTACCTACACTTTCCCTGGAAACACTCCCAATGTGCGTATATATCTCCACGGAGCTTTCACAGAGTCACAGAAGTATGACAGCCCAAGCATGGTATGACAACATCATGGCCACAAAAACCCAGCAAAACACAAACACCAAACCCTTAAAGCCTTAAAAGCTGAAGCTGCGTAGCCCTCCAAAACCCATTCAAAAAAGAAAATAGGCAAAGCTGGATCCATCTCTTTGACTTCAGGGCTAGCCGTCGTCGAATACGTGGAAGGGTTTGCTGCATCCTTTCCATGTCCAGTCACAAGTATATATTCATAGCGTAAAGTCCCTATGTAGCGGTGATATTAAGAATTAGGGAAATCATCCTAAGGCTGCACTGAGCAACCCCACTGGCAGTCCTTTGTATCCAAACTCGCGACTTGTTGAGATCCATCCATGTACTCAGCAAGCCACTCAAAAACCTGAGCAACAAATTCCCTGAATGCAGCAGTGTGACCCGGCGGTTGCCATTTTGTAGCGAGATTCGCCTTCAGGAGGCCAACCTTTTGTTCAAAAGAAACACTTCTGAAGGGCTGCCTTCATTTCGTTGGACGCAAACAAGAATCTTCCAGTTTACACAGAAAAGAATGTGAAAAGGTCACTACTACTGTGCTCAAATCATGGTTGAGCTAGTGGCAAAGATAGTTATATCTGGATAAAAGAGATTGTGCAACAGCAATGGGCTGAAATGCTCATCTGCAAAAACATTGCAAACTACAAGTACTGAAAGATTTGTGGGGGGGAACCCCAAAAGCACGAACACAACGATGGTTTCTAATAACTTGTCTGATCTCCCACCCATATTGAAATGGAATGGAAATTCAATATAGAAAATGTAGCCTTTCTGGGACATGTCACACCACCTGCACTGAGGTTGGAGCTTTGATGTCACAATGAACAGAGATTTCCACCTCATCATCCTCGGTTGGTTGCAGTGTGTGGCGATTTCCATCGTGGACTTGACTACAGAAAGAAGGGTTCCCACCATGCGTGATAAGATAGATAGATCTTCTGAATATAGCGCGCTATCGATTCCAGAAAAAGTATGAATGAGCAAAAACATCCCCTATATGATATGCACACAATGGACAGAGAGTCTGGATATGTCTCATGTTTTTTGGCTGAAGTTAATTTTGCTTCCACTCAATCAAAATGGTACAGCTTGCAACACATCTTATGCACATTAATCTGGGGGCAGAAAAGGTCAAAGAACATCAACAAAACAGTTCCCAATCATGGAACCTGATATATGAGCGATACATGTTTCATGTCTTGTCGCTCTTAGACTTTATGGTGGATTGATCTGGTTCCTGGTCACGTGTGCGGCCAGAAACATGGGGGAACCAGATTCACTATTTGGTCTAATGTCAGTGATATTTCAGCAACCTTGAGGATCCCAGTATGATCCCAATATGACATGCTGAAAAGCTAACTCATCAATTTTTGAGACTATGCTCTGATCAAAAACCAGTAACCCACATACATCTTTGTTTCGGGCGATGCTGTAGTTGAGTGGATTCCACTTCAATTCCACGTATTAGTGGTGTCCAAGAAGCAGGAGATACACCTGCAAGACATGCCTCGAAATACCTCGGTTTTACCCGGAAGCGCTGATGTAGTAGGTGTGGATCATCCAATTTCCCACATGGAAAGGGCGCAATGGCTGCTTTTCACAAGAACATTGTGAAGGAACACTGCTCATGATGATGATGCCCATGAGGAATCACTCATTTCAACTTTGTTTTCTCCGCACAACTGTTTAACTGGTCAAATCATCCAACCTGTTTGTGTCAATAGTTTTCAACCATTTTCAATCCATATCCATCTGGTAGCTGAGCTACTTCATATGCTCTAGAAGCTGTGACTGCTTGCAGAAGAAATCTTTGCGAATCTGGCGGAGGTCATCAATGACATGGATCACCGTGTCACCACGATCGCCTCGACCGAAGTTCCGGGCATTAAACTGCCGCAAAAAAATGATCAGTCGATGCAACCCTGTTGAGAATGATCAGTCAATGGCAACTGTTTTGCAAACAAGCTTTGAAACTAGGAACTTGAAACCAAACATGAATTACGGCTTGAAAACGACACAAGCTTTGATACTACCACGGAGTGTTTGGGATGCTTGCAAGCAAATCTGGGACTGGGCTGTTTTCTTGTGATCTTGTGCTGGTGTTGTCAAAAGCCTGATGCCAAGGAGGAAATGACTAAACATTATATAGCCCCTCGAACTTATTGAATCCAAGGATTGATGATCTAACCCGTCTTTTTAGCTATTTCGCTTATCCTGCTGGCCATCGGACAACGCCCACCCCCGCACCCCCTTGCCCAACCTTTGCCGATGCTCTCACGTGAGCCCAAATCGCTCAAACTCATCCGAAATGGTGACCTGATGGTTCTGACACCATTCAAAATAGTGTTCAACGGCCAAGAAGGCTACAGTATGTCCGAAGGAATGCGTCTTGAGAAGCACGAAGATTACAAGGTTCCGATGTTATCATTCATTAGGTAAACTGACTGTGGGGTGGCACTTAATGCCCAAAACTCAAGAGGGGATGCGGCAACTTCAAACGTCACCTAAAAGTTCACAAACATATTGGCAAACTTCAATGCAGTAACGCATTGAAGGTGTGAGCACGTGAATGTTGTCCTCTCTGGGATGGATGCCAAGAGATTTCCCAGTACGAACTGCAGTACTGTTTGCAAGGTTACTCAAAGCGCTGGAAAACAATCCATAACTTTTGCAACACATGTTTTGGTGGCTTGGAAGCAGCTTTCATCTTCTTGACTATAATATATTTGGACCCTTTTTCAACACTCTGTTACATGCGACTCCGTTTGAATGGACTCCGAAAATGCCGACGAACGTCCAGCTCTTGTTGTGCCAGCGTCGTTATCCCGGGGCACCATGGCCAAAGTCATTTAGGGTACCACTTTGGGACCACAGATTTGGGAGCATTTTTTCAGCCAGCCATCTGCTTTGGAAAAACAACCATGCTTAAGCCAATGAACATTTTTCTGACTGTTGCAACGAACCTTTGGTCACTCAAAACAAAACATCATAAATAATGATTTGGTTGGCAAATCGCCAAAGTGAAATTTAGCTTCGCATCAGCTAAAAGCAATGACTGCACGTTCAAATGGCAAACAAATCTTAGTGATTTTAAAATTGTGTTTTCATTCATCAGCTGGCAGGCAACTTTTGAAGAAACTGGAGTCACATGAAATGAAATCCTTGTGACCGGGTGATGGGCTGGACATACATTGGCCTCTTTCGTTCTTCACTTAACAAACAACTTCTTCAGCCCGCTTCTCTCCCAATGTGAAAATTGTAACTTGGAAACTCTCAACAGCCTTCACCTGCTTCCACTATGTCTGCATCAATGACTTCGTAAAATGGCTGCGTGACTCATGATATTTCCACAGCCATGGCTTGGATCACCTTGTTAAGTCTGTTCTGATGTTCATACAAACCGTGCAAGTTTGAATTTTCCCATTTCAGTCCACTAATCCCATTTTTTGTCCACAAAATGGGGACATTTCATGACATTTCAAACAAGCTTCCAATGCAGGGGACGACATACTTTTTCATGCCAAAATCGATTGCACGTTGGGCTCCAAGCCGCTATTGCACTTACCACGGGAACGTCCTGAAAAGCCTCCAAGGGATCAAACAGGAAACGGCAGAATCTCAAGTCTCATCCCAAATATACAAAATTTAAATCATGCATAACAGCATATATGTACGTATAACATATAATATATATTGTTAAACTGGCAGCAACCCCTGCAGAAATCCAAACAACCTCCCAAATCCAGCGGACACCGCAAATTGATTTTCCCAGAAGCCACTGAAAGTCGTCGATCCAGACGGATGGTGTAACCACACCAAAGTAGATAGCAGCCCTGCTGCTCGTGAGTCCCTGACTCAAACCACTATGGCTATTGACACACCCTCCCGCCCAACCGTCGGGCTGACCCTGAGCCTTTGGTGCCTATGGAAGACACATGTTGGCATCTAATGGATGCGATGTTGGAAACCTGACAAATGATGGAAACCAAGATTGGATGTGATGATGCGGAAGGGTAGTGGAGAACGTTGAAATTCCCATACCCTATTCTTTCTAAGTTTCGCAATTTTTTTTGTCAAAGTTTTTCATTACCCAAATTTTGAAGTTGTCTGACTTCATTGCTCGGTGGTATCATCGACTTGATCTACACTCATTCTAAGCATTCCTTCGCGTAACCACTTTAACCTGGTCTTTGTGCAAGCTCGCTCTCGCAACACTTCAGTTTCATCGTTTAGTTTGTATCGCCCCACACGAAGCGTTTCCCGCAAGAAATGGGATTCCATTACTTTGGTTAAAGCATCTGCTAACTGTGCCCCACTATGAACCCATCGAAGATTTACCCCTTCGGCCAGTTGTTCTTTGATAGCACGGGTCTGTAACTGTGTACGAAATTCTTGGCAATTGGGGGGTGCTGTTCTCGTGACAAGGTCATAAAGGCTCTTACAGTCTGTAGCTGCTACTGATTTGGGAATCCTTTCACTATCATGGGTGGCAGTGGCAACTGCTGGTGGCAAACTTTCCAAGGTTTCAGTGGGATTCTTCCAAGCACTATTCGGATTATACAACCAGCCCCAATATAACCTAATCCATGACAACATATCCAAGCTACTTGACAAAGACATAGTTTCAGCTGCCAACGTGCTTGTAACAACCTTTTGGATCTTTTTGCTCCCCCAGGCTAAAGGACTAATTGGACAGCTAATGTTTTGCTCTATGTTCTTGTGAGTTGCTACTATGATGTTTCCGGATTGTGAGTCGGGAACTCGAGTTGATGCAAATGACGCATCAGTAAACGCTAAGAACCGGAGATCGGCTGCACGAATCGGCTGAATTCGGACTGTAACATCATGATGGCTCTTGGCTTCATGCAATGCCCGATTGGCATTCATGAGAATGTCAACTGTTGCTGAATTTATTTTTGATTGCAGGGCACTAAGTCTGCTAGCTAAGTCAGGTCTTGTATGTACGCTGGCATATTGCAGGCTTCCTATAAGTCCCCTTAGCTGTTGACGCTCTTCCTCTGTCACTGGTGCTTGTGCCTGTGCTTTTCTCTGTTGAGAAATGGGAATTGCCTTGATGTTCCTGACATACTTGGACTGCGACAAATTGATGCTGTAATCGGAATTTTGCTGAAGGTCAATACCTGTGAAGGTAAATGTTCCCATCTTTTTGGACCCAAATGGATATTTCTTCTCAAGTAGTTGTAATTTTTGATGGAACTCTGTAGTGCCTCCACACAAACCGTCGTCTACATGTATCCCGATTACTCCAATTGGCTTTCGGGCTTTATCATACAGTACAAACACACATGGATCAAAAGGTGATGTTTGAAAACCGAGTGCAACGAGTTCATTCCTAAGGGTTTGGTACCATAAGTATGGTGCATCTACTAAACCATATGCCCCTTTGACCAGCTGACAAATTTCATTTGGCCTAAGTTTCATGGCTTGAGATAACTCTGGTACAGGTTCTAACCCAAGGACTCTATCAGATTGGGTGCCTTGAAGGAATGCGGCTTTAACATCAAAAGACATCAAATCCCAGCCCTCACTGCTAATCATTTGAAGAACCATCATTCGGGAAATCTTACTCATGGTTGGGCTATCCCTGGGAATATTCTCTAGTTGTGGATCAAGGTAACCTAACACAATGAGTCGTGCCTTGGCCTTCTGATGTTCCTCACCTGGTTGTGGTTGTTCTACCGGCTTCCATGTGAGCAACCATCTGCAACGAAGAATTTGATCTTCAGGGATTTGGTTCCTAAAAACACGCTTCACTGTTTGTGTGCTCAACCAATTGTTGATCTCCCCTTGCTTGGCCCTGTTGAACTTTTGCAATTCTTCTGTTGTCAAATCTTTTAATTTGATTTCACTCTTTTGACGTTTGGCAGCTGAAGCTAGGAATGCCATCTCATGAGGATTGTTTTCACTTTTCCAATGGTCTAAGTCTTCTTCTGTTATGAGTATCTCTCCAAACCATGCTTGCTGACTACCTAGCCCCTCTATGTTATCTTCCTCTAGACAGTGCCATCCTACAAGTTCATCATGGCAATCATCGGGCACAGGGACTTCACAGCCATCTGGTTGCTCCACTTCAGTCGGCTCATGATTCGATTCTGCAACAGATGCAGGAGGCGTTGGTTCACCGGCTGGCTCAGTAGTGGGTACAGCTGTTTCTGAATTCCCGTGATGAAGTGGATGGGATGACGGCATGATCTCATTTGCTTGGGGAAAGTCTTCCTGTGAATTCCTATGAGGCTCTGTACTCTCTGATAAATTGTTGGGTGGTTCAGGAATTGGACTTTTAAAATCGGCTTCTTTGATAGTGCGACTCTCAATGGAGGTTACTAAACGAATGTGCTCTGGTGCATGTCTGTATAACCGTCCATGTTGTGTTACCCAAACAACTTGTTGGCTTTCATGAATCACAACCCTCATTGGACCACACCAACCAGCATTGAGACCACCACGCCATACCATAACCCACTCGCCCTTGGTGAACCATTGCCGACTTGGTCTTGATCGTCGTAACAGCGATCGTCTCAACACTGCATCGTTGTCCGCCATGTGAAACGTGCGCCGGGCAAGCTCCCTTTTGGCTAAATTTTGACGAAACAACAATCCATGACAATGTTCGGCATCAGCCAGGGCATGTGCCGGTAATTGTTCATCACTGCATACTGCACCAGGTAATCTGGTGTGTTTTCCCAGCACCAACACTTCAGGAGCATACCCTTTCCGGATACTCAGTGCATTTTTCGCCTGCGTACAATGTGCTAAAGCCTGTTGCAAGTCCACTGCACTACGAATGGGTTGCTCAAGATCAAACTTCGACAACATTTGCCCTAAGATCTCACCGTGTCGTTCTGCTTTGCCGTTCTGCCAATGTGCATTAGTGCTAATTGTTGAACACTTTATGTTGTTCTGCTGCATAAAGTTTGCAAAGGCTTCAGCATTCAGTTCAGTCGCTGCATCAACAATGAGCTCATTTGGACTTCCAGCCCATGCCAGCCAAGCTTGCGTGATGCAATCAATGGCATGTTCAACGGATCGGTTGGGGGCATATCGAGCTACCTGGAAATTGGTACTTGAGTCAATTACATGATAGAAATGGAAGGAGGTACCGTGTTGATTCTTCCAAGTATATCCATCCATTGAGATAACATCGTTGAAGTCACAGGGTGAATGAATGGCTGAGGGACGACAAATCTTTGGTCTCGACATCATCTGGCAAGCTGAGCATGACAAATCTGGAATCGCCGCAATCAGTTCTGGACGATAACCCTGTTGACGCAACAAATAGGCCAACTTATCAGGACCAGGATGTCCGGCATTCTTATGAATTTTCAACAACATGGCTCTATCTTCTTTGGACAAACTCAAAAAGGCAGGTCCATGATTGCTGTTATGTTCATCAACCTCACTAACCGGTTTTTCGACTTCGGACACTGGTGGAATTGGCTCCTGCAATTCCATGGATTGACCTGATCCTGGGGCTTCCATCCGATCGGCTTCTGGCTGGTGATTTTCATCGGGATTGGCAGCAAAGATCGTGATAGCTACTTTTGAGGGAAAACCAGTTCTAACGAGTCGACGCTTAGCTAGATCTTCCCATGCTTCCCAGGAGGTCATGTGCACTTTCTCCGTTTTTCGATGAATATAGATCATTTTCCTATATGGTGCTTCCCCTCTTGCCAGACTATGAATGGGTCCAGTCGTCCGTGTTAAAGCTCTTCCCCCAACAATAGCCTTGACAATCTTATCCCTCACAAGGTCTTGAACTTGTTTACGGATCTCCTCTTCTTGAATGTCTTGCTTTCCTACTCTAGGTAGATTTGGGGTTATTTGATCAATCAATTTCTTCCATGCTTCTTGTTGTCCCAAAACATCTTCCCCTTTGCTTGTGATTCTGAAACGTTTGGGTTTCTGATCAACATTCTCCTCTGGCTTGTCATCCCTCATCAGTCTCGATCTGCTTGCGGGCACCATCGAAATGCGTCTTCTCTTCGTGCGTGGACCTGTCGATTCACTAGCTAATGCTTCATGCTTCTCCCATTCCCATGGCTTTTCTCTCTTCACTTTGGATTTTAACATGTGACTAGCAACTCGTCTAGCAAACTTTCGAGGATAGTTCTCTGAGAAAGACGTCCGAGCTATTCGAACCCCCTGATGTTTCGTGGATCCCTCAAGTGGTTGATGTTCATGATCACCTTTGCAACGATGGCCATGAAGTAACTGCTGCATGTTAGTTGAGGTGGTAAGAACCGTCATGCCCTTCTTCATGAACTTACCATTTTCGGGGTCACACAAACTTCCCAGATTACACATGTCAAATTCGGCTGCAACTGTCTTGGCATACACTTCTTGAAGGATTGGGGTTTGAAACATTTGTGATCGACTTGGTTGTTCCCAATGAAAATGATTGCCCCTAACACGTTGATGTCGCAACAACACAACCCCAAGAGCTAGCTGGTCTAAATTTTCCCAACGCTTGTTCTGAATCTGCAACCAACCATCCAGGGATTTCGACTGATTCAAGTTTGACCACGATGACCACGGTCCACACTCGGGAGAAAACCAAAGGTGTTCAGGCTCTTGTTCCAGCAAGTCTTGAAACAGCACTGCTCGGCCTTCTGGCGACATCAGGTCTACTTGTTCCTTGAAGTATCTATTAGCATGTCCCCCTAAACTATTCACTTGATGAGTTAGACTACTCTTGCTCGAACAGAATACTTCAAACATTGTTGTGAGTCTCTTGGATTTTGACAATGACTTGGATGACTTCTCACAAATGTTCTGATACTCGGCTTCGATTTTCTTCAGTGCTTGAATGAAACGACGCCTATCAGGGCTCGGGTTTCCAGGTCCAGTTACATTAAAACACTCTTCATCATCAAAGTCCCCAGCAGCCAACAGTGAAATCCATGACAAATCGGAATCGGACTGAGTCACTACGGCTTCTCTGCTGGTGTCTCTGCTGCCTTTGGCTGCAGATGTGCCAACACTTGTTGAAGCATTCCTTCCATGTTGGCCATACGATCCTGCAGAGTCATGACATCGGCTTGGAGAGTCGTCATTGTCTCGCCATCGAGATGCTGCTGCAGCTCCCATTCCTGCACCATGTCGAACTCCGCCTCGTCCATCATGTCCGGCTTGAACGGCTTGTAGCTTGGAGCCGCTTGACTCTTTGCCTTTGCCGCTGCTGGCATCGACTTGGCCTTGGCCATGTTCTTGGTCTTGTCCACCACGGGGTAGACAGGCACTTGATGGTTCCAGTTTTCGGCCATCGCAACCTGTTTTTCGATGTATTGGATCATAAGTCGATGACTCAACTTTGTCGACTTTGAATAGTGTTGGGTAAACCACAGAATCCACCCCTGCTCCAGTTCCCACATATGACGATAGCTTCGTCCTTTGTGACTGCTCCCAAAATCTACCACCATTTCCCCCAGTTCCTCCAGGGTGTAGTGCTCGATACTTGGCAGCTCCGGTTTGACTTCCACTTGAATCTTCGACAAACGACTTGCTAGCGACATTACTCACAACACTCGATTGACGGACACCTGCACTGGCTGTTTGTGACTCTTGAGCGAAACTTCTGACATTCGACAAACCTGCACTGTGCACAACATCAGATTGGTGTTCCGACTCACGACTGCTGATGTCCATGGTGGGTTTCTGATTTTGCGAATTAGGGTTTACACACTGCTTTCCTGAATCAGCTTTACCTGCTCGATGTTCACTCTCAGCCTTTTGAACGACGTGACACACTGTTTCAATCTGAGTTCCTGTTGCCGGAGTCCTGGCAACTCGAATGACTTCATTTAAGTCCATCAAAAACAACCCTCGTGGTGACAACACAAGTGGTACAGCTTGTTTTAGTAAAGGACTTTTCAAATGTTTCTGACGTGTGTCAACGATGGCCTGCATTCCCCTGAGAAAGGCATTGGAAATCAAAAATGGTGTGTTACCCGGAACAATGGCTATTTTCACCTTCAGGGGTCCAATTGGCACCACGAGTGCTTGTTGACTGCTCAAAATGCCTTGGTTTCCAAAACGAAATTGCATTCTACATGGACATCTCTGCAATTGGCCTCGGGTTGAATCATCAAAACTTTGAATGAGTTCATTCAGGTGGTTGCTACCAATAACCGTTTTTGAAGCTCCGAGGTCTACAACTCCAAACGATCCATGTGATGCAAACATGATCTCCGCACTATTGGCGGCCAAAACTTCGGGCTCATGAATCATCCAACTTTCATTCCTGGGCGATGAAACTACATGTGAATTCGACAAACCAACCTTTCCCCTTGATCGGTTACTAATCCCCATTAGTGCTTGTCCTACACTAAGAAAACTTACCCCAACAACCTGCATCCGGGAGTCATCTAATGGTGTCTCCAACAACGTCTCGGGCAACTGAAGAAACTCAAGGGTGAGAGCATCATCAGGCACAACTTGGCTATCAAAAGATCGGGCTTGGCTACCTTCCGTCATAGAAATGCTCGCCGTGGGACCTGAGGAAGTACTGGAAGCTGATGTCTTGGCCCTCTCAGGGCATTCGGCTTTCCAGTGACCCAATTTGTTGCAGATTCTACAACGACTCGATAAGATTCGATCCTGAAGAGATTTTCGACCGCCACCAAACTTGCTTTTGCCCTTGAAGGAACCTTTTCCTTTTCCTTTGGATGATCGAATTGGCCAAAAGCCTCTGTTGCGAAAGCGTTCAGACAATCTCCTGCGTGCATCTGAGTACGCATTCAGTGCCACTGCGAGTTCTTGATCATCTTGGATTGTGTCATTGATGGCACTCTCGTATTCAGATACGAGGATCGCGTCTTCGTCACCTTCCTGCAACAGCGTCTCGATGAAATCGTCATCCAACTCATCATCCATGGCAAAGGCAGTCTCGTCACCTTCAGGTAAATCTTCCGTGTGAAATGCAGATTGATCATACGTCTTCAATCGAGTTTTCTTGGCTCCAGTATACTCTTGAAAGAAACCGGCACCCAACATTCGAATCGCTGCACTCACCTTCTTCGTTGTAAGATTGCCACCCGTCTCAGCCCCGGCTTCAATCAGCACTCGCTTTTTGTCTTCCGTACTCAGAAGGCTGCCTCTCAGAGTCACATAGGCCTGGAGATCTGACAATGACATCGGAGGATCTTGAGCGAGAAATTCAGACCAAGCCACATCTGTACGAGCGAGGTATGAGTCATTCGACTCGTCCGATCTCTGAGAGCATCTAAACAGCGCCCGTTCTGCTGCTTCGTACCGTTTTTCAAGCGGTACTTGACCAAACTGGCCTCCCACCAGTTCTACCAGAAGCTTCACACTCGCCAAATCGTTCTTCAACAAGTCCTTTTGGCGAATCTGGAGCTTTTGGAAGGCAGAGCCCTTGCTATTCAAGATCAGTCTCGTTGTCAACTCACTGATTTTGTCAGCTGGCCAGACCTTCGACAGCAATTCCACTTTCTGAGCCCATACTTCCACCGAATCGGTGGCAGGATCAAACGTAGGAATCAATGAAGTCAGGCTCGTCGGTACAAAGGATTGATCACTTGTGCTCGAGGACGTCGTGCCAGCGGTGCTACCACCGCCAGTCTCAGGCATAATTCAAAACTGCCCAGGAAATCACCACTTCGATAGACCCTTCTGGAAAACAGAGCTAATGTTCGATTTCTCCAATGGAGCTCTGTGGCTCCGCTACCAATGTTAAACTGGCAGCAACCCCTGCAGAAATCCAAACAACCTCCCAAATCCAGCGGACACCGCAAATTGATTTTCCCAGAAGCCACTGAAAGTCGTCGATCCAGACGGATGGTGTAACCACACCAAAGTAGATAGCAGCCCTGCTGCTCGTGAGTCCCTGACTCAAACCACTATGGCTATTGACACACCCTCCCGCCCAACCGTCGGGCTGACCCTGAGCCTTTGGTGCCTATGGAAGACACATGTTGGCATCTAATGGATGCGATGTTGGAAACCTGACAAATGATGGAAACCAAGATTGGATGTGATGATGCGGAAGGGTAGTGGAGAACGTTGAAATTCCCAAACGGCAGAATCTCAAGTCTCATCCCAAATATACAAAATTTAAATCATGCATAACAGCATATATGTACGTATAACATATAATATATATATATGTATAATCATCATATACAGTTTCCATTACAGCTCTTATCATATTTACATACTCCAAAATCACATCGTTTCCTACATCGAGATGCATTATGAATAATTTGTGTGCGGATGAATGAAGATACAACTTGGATTTGAAGTAGGTCAATATTGGGCATGTAGGAATCCTCCACTGCCATACCGAAGACTTCCAGCCAAAGTGATGGCACTCAATGGGAACAATGGGAAAGTACTAGTTTCAGTTTCGTAGGTCTGATGTCCATCAGTTCCAAGTTCCAAGTAAGCACTATTCAACATTGTAAATCAATATAGTTAGCTATACAATGAAAGGTATCAATAGATATTATGTAATTTATAGGTATTATAATTACAAAATTAGTGATGATTCATGAAGCAAACGGACTCTTTCTTTTTGTTACATCCCAAAGAAATCAATTTTTGTTGAAACAAATCAGAGCTGTCCTTGGTGCCACGATCGCATGGACGTTGCATGCCACAACGTGTCACCTGCAAAGTTCCCGTGATGGCCAGGCCGTGGAATGTAAGGCTTGCTGCAGTGAAGCTCTGAGCTTTTGTCATTCCAAAACACACAGTGAAATCATAAGAATTGGACTGAGACATTCAGAATCTCAAAGAATTCATACTTGAGTTCTTAGACGTTTTTTGCTTTTCAGCCAATGTGCCCCCCAATGCACACTCATAATGGCCCTCACAAAAGTGCTTCACAGTCAAAACAGAAAGCACGAGCATGAACTCCAAAACATCTCAGAGCCAAGAGACTTTGAGCGGTACGTTCCATCGTCACTTGCCAAATTTCATCATAACACCTGAGCTCAACGTCATTACGCTGTGATCTACACTCGCACGACCCGTGCATGACTCAACGACTTTCAAGCAGGCTCCAAAAGCAGCCAATCCATCTGCTTGTGAAGGGTAAATTGGGATCAGATGCTGCTTCCACTGCTGATGCTGCCATTTCTTTGGAAAGGACTTAAAAAGAAAAGGACGTTGTGAAGAGTTCATTCTGGTACCGGAAGATCAATTAAGGAATGCTACTATACTTGTAAAAAAAGCACCGGTTGGCTCCTGGGAAGTTGCAAAATATGACTGGGACTTGGTTCCAAGTTCTGACCAGTCGTATCTTTGAAAAAGCATTGAATTCATCGTTTTATTCATTTATTTGTGTCTGCGCATGTCTCCAACTGTCCAGTTTTGCCAAAAATGTCAAGGCCTGCCAAAACCGGCTCAATCGACCAATCCAGCAGCTCCCTAACCGAAGGCACATGGAGCCACGGACGCATGCGGGCTCACGGAAAAAGCTGGAAGGGCATATCTTTGGCCACGGCCTCAGGCGTGGCATGTTTTGACCAGGATTGACCTGGATTCACAATTTGCTATTCTCACTATTTGATTTTGAATTCGCATGGTGTTGGCCTGAAGATATAATACATAGACTCATGGATAACAAGGGGTCCAGCAGTGGTCAAAATTTAAGTACGGACAAGACGAAACATCTGGTCAATGTCAACACATTATGCAATCAACATATTTCTAAGTAGTGTGATGCTGAAAACTACTTGCCGTGTGTGAAATACATTTAGGATTACATCATATCAAAATTTGACTAGAAGAGTACTACAACTTGACTTTTTCTAGTGCGATGATTCGCAACAACGGAGCATGTGCGACCGAGATTCTTCAAATGTTTCTCATGGTCTGGGACATGTAGTGCCTGCCCGTTCTGGTACTTGAGGTCTCATAGAGTTGCAATGATGGAAAAAAAAACGCTATTCTATAACTGAAGGCACAACAATAAATGACATATCTCAAGTCTTGTGAATTAAATTCACCAAATCCAAACATGCCTGTGTATAGTTGTGATACCCCACCTTGTCACTCCATATGATTGACATACATACATGCTTTCAAAGTACACCAGCAAGATGTCCACCAACTACCAGCCTCCACCAGTTTTGGAATGTCCTCGTGTTGCCAGAATACAGCCACTGTACTTCCAGAGGATAAAATCGCTGTCACCTGGCATGATGGTGTTTTGTTGTAGACTACCTCTCTTCATCTCTTTTCTATACTACTACATGAAAACAATATGTTCAAAAACAGCAAAGCTTTGTTCATCAAACACAAGGCTACTGTGAAATCCGCTTGATAGCGCCAATGTTCCGGCGTTCGGTAGTCTAAGTCACATTGATACACAACTGCTTACATCTTGATTTCTGCTTTAAAGAAAGAACCAGAACACTTGGGGAAAGATAAGGCAGTGAGAGAGTGGTCAAACTGAACGTGCACACACATACTTCCAACACACGCACAACCAGCAAACACCCATACCTCGCAGTTTGCGTGACAGAATCTATTACGCGAAGTGCAGCTCTTGCTATCATGTGTCCAAGAAAATAGGTGGGTTTTCCTTTGCGCATGATGTCACCGATTTTTTTGTTCTTGCCGAAACAACTTCTTGCCTGCTATGTGACTGACCTTGAGTTAAGAGTTGAATAGCACAAAAGATCACACAAGGCCAAACATACGCTTCCTCTCAACCCATATAGCACCGACCATTGATCGGAAAATCGGAAGATCGCCATCCGAAAACATGTTGGGAGGAATCATGTTGGCGGGACGGTAAAGTGCCCCACCCTTCACTTAGCGACCCGACATGCTCTGCAAAACACCTTGCATCGACCTGCGCGGATCGAAGTAAGAAGTGACACATTGTCTCCCCTGGGATGTCTCTGCCTCTACCGTTGCATTTGCAAATTGGAGTGCACCAAGGAAGATGATAATCTGAACACTTCAAAGAAAAATTCTTGTAGCTTCCTCAGTTCCGCTTTTCATGTCAAAATCTAAAATATAAATACAAGGAGGAGGAAACATGACAAAACTGTTTCATGCAACAACCGTTTGTGAGAAGCTTTCCGTTGTTGCATGGAAAACCCTCATACACTCTACTCGCATCAAAGTTCAAAGCAAGAACGTGCCTGCTGTGCTCTGACAAAATGAAAATACAACACAACATTTTCATAGGACGTGGGCAAGCGCCATAATACCAAAACAATCCATATGGCAAATATGCTATCCTGTAAGTCCGGTTAATGGGTTTACAATGAACATTGCCTTAGTGTTTTGCAACCCGGAAAATCACCCGTCACTGTGGGATAAAGAGCAATGTGCCGACCCACCTTGTCACACGGCATCTGCACTTCCACTCCCAATGCTCTTGCTAATGGTCGTGCAGTATCACGAGGACGCGTTGATTTGCCTGGCAAAAGGCGAGGAACTCACCTTGTAGCCAAATCCAGACGTTCAGATGTAACGCGCTTTTTGTAGATTGTTGTATGCTCATGAATTCAATCGCTCCCGAGCTTACCTACTACATCAATCTACATCATAATTATTGAAGGGATCATTTTGTGTGTGTGTGTGTGTCGTGTTCTTTTGGAAGGTGCTTTATATCATCAAATTCTGGATTTTGTTCATACCATTCACACTGGACGATTCCATTCTCTTGTCTCCAATCCAAACATGCATTGCAAGAACATGCATGTGCACTTACAACACTGACACTGAAGGAGCACAACCTATATCAATGATCTAACAGTTTCAATGATCTCACGATTTCATGAGTAGTTTGATACCGCAACGCCATTGCTGAGCATTTGATTGCAGCAGCTTCAACTCGGAGCAGGAAGATCGTTTTTTCCAATGAAACAGTTTCTTGGATGAAGTCGAGGAACTTGTGCTGATCTTCAACGAAGAGTATGTGCAATTGCCATCAAGTGGTTCTTGTAAACGTTCCTTACTACCCAAATCTGTATTTAAGGTAGCCACTGTCACCGTGACAGGCATCTGGTCAGTTAGATCTGTTCCCAAATCCGAAGGTTAGAACCACCAGTTTGGAGGTTTCGGCTCTTGCTAGCCTGGTCGCACACGACTAGCCATTACATCGGTGGCCGCACCAAAGGGCATCCTTTGCAGCGACATGGTGACTCTTCAGCTTTGCTTCATGATGCTAATGTAATACATGTAATTCCGTGTAAATTGATGTATCGTTTAAAGCTTCTAGTATAGAACATGTAGTAGTACAGTATATCCTATATAAGAGTAATTATGCAGAGTATATTCCCATAACATCTCCAAGTGTATTCTCCCAAAACTCCTGGTCATACTGCCTTTAAAGCAACGCTCATACTCCTCTTAAAATCACCAACCATGACCACCATGCGCAAGCGACATCATAAGTCAAGGATCACCTCACTGGGATCAGTCTGACTCATACATCGAGCCAAGTAAGAAGCTCTCGCTTTGCCAACTGATGTAAGCCCACATCCACTCCCGGGGCATTTCCTGAGATCTTTCCGATAAGAAGTCTCCAAATCTGTTGATGCTGTGGATTCGATAGAAAAAGGTACCAGAGTCAGTGATTAAAAGATCAGGAAAGCCAGCAAGATGTCATAAACTGTTGTATCAGCTTGAACTTCATGTATCCTATCGCCTACGTACTTATCAAAAATCGGGATTGAATTCATCGGAACTTGAGTGGCTTCTTGAAAACAACAGCTGCGACCCAGCTGTTCGGAAGTCGCAACTACGCAAGCTCGCCAATAGAAAACCTAGAAATCTTAATGTTCAATCAGTTCTTGAGAATTGTAATTCACCAACCAAAAGTCAATAAATTTTGGAGGGGATTCCCTTACTAAACTACTTGTACCTGTTGGGGGTCAGGTCAGGTGCGGTAAGCTCATAATAGTTTGCCAAGCGACTCGGCATGTCGAATCAAATTGATCACTGCCTTGGAGGTGGACGGAGGCGGATCACTACTGATCACCAAGTAGGTGTTTCCAAAAATAGGGTACCCCAAAATGGATGGTTTATAATGGGAAAGCCTATTAAAAGGGATGATTTGGGGATACCCCTATTTTCGGAAACATCCAAGTATCACCAGTGCCCTGGTGGTTTGCTGTTTTGAAAAAGATTACATGCTACTTGGAGGTATCCCTCGTTTGATTCCTTAGGAATCCCAGTGAGAAATCACAAACCACCAACTAACTACTAGGTGAGGCTGTATCCTACAAGACTCAAAAACATATCAAATTACTAGTTACTATCAATATATTTCCCTTTCTTTATCAATAAATATATATATATATAACACACTACTTCATGAATGCATCTCTCTTTAACAAGCAGTTGTAGTCACTTTCATGAAATGAAACATGGGGTTTCAATAGTCTGTACATATACCCTGTACGCAAACACAACATATTCCTCAGAGGATACAGTTAGAGAAAACCAGTGCGCATTACTATTCATGTCTTTAAAAAACACACAATATACTATCAATGACCCACTATATCCAAAGTTGCATCATCGAGGCGCTTGATCTGAGTGTGCGTAGACTCTGAACAAAAGCCAGTAGAGGTACCATGGCAGCATTGGAAATTAGCATGGATCAACAAAAACAATATGTTGATGACGTTTCGCGGTGCCCCAACATGGAGCCCCCTATCTAACCATGAGACATGGCCAGTTCTTATGGGAAGCCTGGTGGGTTGTAAGGCCCAAGCACCCCTATTGTTATTATCATCAGTCTTATATGGGTGTGTCTTGTGATTTTTTTGTATGCCCTCAATTTCCCACTACGTGCATGTATACTTCTTGTGCGTGTCCTTGTATAGTTACCTTGCTGGATTTGAAGATCGACCCACCCAACAGGAGTTCACCAAATTTCATGGCGATACACCCAGTATAGCTCAAAATAAATTGGGCCAGTTTGGGACTCCCTCGAACCATTGTTAGGCACAGTCTTTGAATCATCTTTTTGGAGGCTTCATGACTTTGAACAAGACACAAGCCTGTGCTGGATACACATTGAAATCCTTCATCTCCAACACACATGATATGAAACATATTTGTTGTCAATCCAAAATTGCAGGGTGATCACGATGAACCCCCTGAGATCTGGATGAATCATCATATCTCTCTAATCTCAAAATGTCAGAAAGGGGGATTATTCCATAGTCCTAAGCCACCTTCTTGGAGGTTGTATGAGGTCGTTGTGATTCACTTAAGGTCACCGCAACGCCTTTTTTCGGATGGCAGAGTCGCCGTCGCCTGAAGTCTTCGCCAGCGAAAAAATGAATCCGGCAAAATGGTCCAATGTCTATGGTGACGGTTCCATCGGATTGGGTTGTGGTTTGATAACCTGTGTTTGATCTCCTGACCATGTTCACATGGAAAAAACACATTGTCTTTTTGAACATTTTCTTTGGTGAAATCCGAGCGTGAAACTGACATGTGTTTTGTTGCATACATATAGGTACATGTTATCCTCTTAAAATGCGATTTCTGCATTCTGTAGGATCAATACATATCCATTGGGTGATCATGTCTTACCCAAATGTCAAACCTCGCAAATATTACCAGGAATTGTACGGAAAAAAACAAGCTTTTCAGGGAACATGCTGGATGAATCTGAAATGAAGCATGCTGTGGCACGCAATATTTCAGAGTTTCAGATCATTTTGGGACCAGATTCGAGCTGCGTACCATCCAAAGGGTTGAGGTCCCTCCTTGAGCCCAATCCGATCCCTTTGGGATGGAAGGGATCTGCGATGGTAGAATCAACTGACAAATTTCAACGGCCAAATCACCCAGGCAGAAAACCTGCTTTAACTTCTCATGTAACTGAAATATATTATACATAATGGCATATATAATAAATTATAATAACCAAAATATAAATGACTTTAGATGAATTTCCGGTGGAAAGGTAATATGTATGTTTCATGATGATGATGATGATGATGATGATGATGATGACGATGACGATGACGATGATGATGATGATGATGATGATGATGATGATGATGATGAGATCAGAATTATTTGAGCTTACAGTATATCGCCTAATCACAAATAATATATGCAAATATGTTGTGAATATTTCATTTCTATCAAGACATAATATTGGTGTGTAAAGATTGGGGGAGGATGTAGAATTATGGTTTTAAAACTCCATCAACTCTTACCAGGAAAAGGTGAGTGAAACGGCGTTATCTTTTCTTGTTTATTAATCCCAGTATAGATCCAACATGCGACACAGGTGTAAACTATGCCATAGATGGGGCACGTCGCCAAAAAATAGGGTACTGAGGACTTGAGGTTACATGGACTCTCACCCTCTACTTCTGTACAATATGAATCAACATGATATGTCTTAAGATAGTGCACCGTTCTGGAAGAAGATCAATAGCGGCAGCCAACAGAAACAACTTTGCTGGTCGAGGAGTTGAGGAGTTAAACCGTTGAAACAACCATTTGGCCTTGAAACTCGGAACATTAGCAGCTTGTGTCCAAATCTGAAGCACTGATGCTCCACGTTGTTTAGCCAATTTCACCAACAAACGAATGGAATCATCTTCTGACTTGAGACTTCAACTTCGGACACCTTCCGGGTTTGCAAACTTCAGAACCTTTACACGCTGCGTCTGGCTGCGTCTCACTTCTGATTCTTGTGGTACTTCTCAATCCACTCGATCCTGTTATCAACTTGAGTGGGCTTGGCAGGCAAAAAACTGAGGAACTGGAGTAAACAGTCCTATGTAACACACATCAGCGCCATGCATTTTAGGAGGGGCGAGGCAAGAGCTGCCATCTTAGCGAAACAAAAAAATGAGATGCCAAACTTAAAACAAAAACAATCCAAATCATTGCATGCATGCGTCTTTTCAATGGGCGGGGCGATGTCTTTTTTTCCAAGGTCCTCTTCTTGTAGATTTCCGCCTTGTGCTCCATGCGGATCATCTCTTTCTGCAATGCATCCACCTGCGCCATCAAGCAGATTGGGCTCTTTTGCAGTACATTGGAATAGAATGGTTGAATGCATAGATCACAGTCGCAAATGTATATATATATATATATAAAATAGATTAATGTCTATATTCTATGATATACATGATAAAAACATATATCAAGATCAACATGTCCTAGTATGTATGTATGTATGTATACATATATAATTTATACGAATATACATATGTATAATATATAAATATGGTATGTCTCCCATAGCTCGTTCAAGATTGTGTAAATATCGTAATATCTTTGTACTAGTCACTCATCATGAAACAGGCCAGTTCGAATGCAGGCCCTGAGTTTAGTTGATGCAAGCAAATCTTGAACCGATGAAACACTACATCGCTACATATTGAACCAGCTCTTTTGCGCAGGTGCTTACTGATACATCAAAAACATACCTGCCTAAACCACATTCCATAAATCATTATCAAAATATATAGGGACAATGTCTTTCTACAAGTTGCATGTTGGCAAAGGTCTCAAAACAAATTCTATAACATGACAACACCAACCTTCTTCACCAGCATCTGTACTTACTGTATACCTTCCGATCATTGTTAGCTGACTGGTGGACTGGTGGCCTGTCTCGCCGAGGTGGCTGCCATTGTCTCCAGCACCTGCTAGGCAGGTTTCAAGGTCACAAAAACCCAAGCACTTTTGAACAAGTTTTCTTGTGATTTCTGGGGGTGATTTCATTTACAGGTTCCAGCCAACCAGTTTTAGGAGAAAATCGTCCTAGCGTACGTTCTTCATACTGCCGAAAAAAGATAAGCATTTGGCCAAGAAAGCTTTGACGGTTCCTTCTCCCGAAGACATCCAATCTTAGCTTTGTGAAAACAAAATCAGCCAATATCTCACATTTCACCTACCTACTAGCCAAAGCCTGAAATAAGGGCACGCACGTCACAATGTAAAATATAAACACATCATGCATGTATGACCCAGGACTGTGTAACATTCTCCCTCTCTCCAAGCCGATGAACAAACATCACCATCACCTTGAAGTTCGTGCGACCGGCCATGATCATGCGCAAGACCAACCTTAGTTTTAGCTTCTTCACTAGGAAGTCCAAACCCAATGATGGAGGCTCGAATCCCAAATCCCTTGGTTTTGGAAGGTCACAAAATTCGCTGGAAATGGTTACACCTCATGTTGATTCGATGCTTCTTGCAGGATTTGGGCCTGAGGGCAAGTTTGGGTTCAGACACACTACATGCTGCCTCACAATTCTTGACTTCCCCGCCATCAAATGCCATCAATATTTGGGGCCAGGTTTCTTCTTATCGGACCCTAAATGCCCCGGACATTAGCAGTGGAAAGTGAAGGTTTCCAGAATTACAATAATGAAACTGAACAAGTTGTTCTCACATGCAAGTTCTTGTACCAATCAAGTACATTAGATTTCATATGGAATTCCTCCTTTCGGAAACACCTCTGCCAAACCTTTGAATGATTTCGAATGTACGCCGCAGCACGTAGTCAGTAGGTCCCACAAATGAATATTAGACATGCGGCATCAGCACACCAAAGACCAAAATCATGAAGATCAACAGCCATATCCTGACGTGCGCAAGTATGTACATCTGGAAAATTCTGACCATACATGTGGAAAATCTCTATAGTCTATAGAATGTTATAGCATGTTATAGCATCTCGTAGGGTCCTTTCACTCAGTCTGGCTGTTTAATTTCAGTGATGCATTTGCCTTTCTCATTTTGTTCATCATTTCAATTGAACATCTCACATGCACTGCCGTCTCAAATGGCGCAGCACCTGATGACAAATTCCATGGTTTCTTCCAAGTAGGTCCTGCAGAGATTCCACACAGTGAAAACAAAAACTCCCTGCGAAAGGGACGGAAAATCTGCGACATGCTTGTGCACCAAAATTAAGGCATGAATGGGCATGAAAATGACCTCACAATTAATTGGAAAGTCCATGAAAGTCCATCTTTGAGGGCCCAATAATTTTAAGACGCACACAAAGGAGAACGTGGTTGGAACATGCGGGTACAATCAGGAACATTTACCCTGAAAACGATGGGAAAAAAACCTGCTATCTTTTAGCATGTCACCTTTCCAGGGGTAAGCTGTCAGTTTTGTGGGAATGCAACACTTCCAAGTCTTCTACGCGGGTGAATGCCATTGCATCCTTTACTGGTTTCGTCTGAATTGATCTGAAGTGTGCCGTCATGTTTCACGGATGCCTTGACAAAAACACCCTCGACCCGGTGGGGACATGACCGGGATGAAGGCAGGTGAGGTCATCCTATTTGTAAAAGGTGCTGAAGCATGATCAACAAACAACTCATCGGGATGTAAGCCTATCATATCATCAAGAAACGCATACCGTTATGCGGCACTTTCAAGACATCCAGGACCATTTCATACACTTGAATCTGGGAGTAAAAGCCTTCACTGAAACCCAGTGCTGTACCTCAAAATTCACGGCAGCACTCATTCTGAGCATCACTATTAGCATCCTATTCACCTGGATTCAACCAATCTGCAAAACCCTCAACTGGTATTATACACAGTACTCAAAGAAACATGCACAAATACAGGAAGGTACCGTAAAATATTATCAAGCAATCAGATTTTGCCACCAGAGCAGCAATGGTAACAGCAACAAGAACAACAAGGAAAACAGAAAAAAACAAACAAGAACAATGCGTAACAAGAACAAGAACAACACACAATGTATTCAAAGATTGATAAACACAAGAACCACCCAAACAAACTCCACCAGCTCCCCGGGCTCTTGAAGCTGAAAGTGAGATCAAAAATCATATGGCCTCACAAATGGCCATTGATCTGATATCTGGCGGAAATGGTGGATGATCAAAATTGTTGCTTCACCAACCTATGCCAGGTCACTTTTTTTCGATGTTTCCCCGGGCCCCAATGTCAAGGCAACATATTGCCTAAGAAAAATTTGGATTAGCTCAGTGATGAGGTGCATAGACATTCACCCAAATTGATTTCTATTGATATCTGGGAAAACATCTAAACGAAAAGCTTTCACCTTGGGATTCTGCTCTACCATCTCACTGTAAACTGAAGGGTGATGTTGCCATCTCCAGAATCTAAGATGTAAGTCCCGGAGGAAGCTACGACAAACTACTTCAAGTCTTCATGCGAAGAGAAGAGAAATTTGAGCAATTTTTGCGGAATTTCTTGAAAATTCCTGTAGTTGCAAAGGCTTATTCTTTGTGCCATCGAACGAATCAGCTAGAACATGACTGAACAGCTCGTATCCGCTGCGCCCAGGCCCTTGCCTGGTGCTTGGTGTGAGTCAAATGGTCCACAGTTGGACTCATGTGGGAAGGAGGTGTTCAGGAAGAACAGCACCTTGCTTCAGCTGAAGAAAACACATCAAACAAACATATGATATGCGATCTCCATATCAAAAAAAGTACATATTCCGGCATACATTGTGCATATTGTGCATATACCCTTTGATTTTGGATGTCTTTGGTTCCGTCCTTGAGGTTCGTTTTTGACTTGAAAACCAGGATCAAAATAGGTATCATAAACGTTGCAGATACTGCATCCTTCTATGAGCTTCACAACCTGTGTCATGAAGAAGCAACAATGGCCACATCAAATGGGACTAAGCGCCAAACTCCCATGCAATACAACATGGCTCCACAGCAAAGTACTCGCTGCAATGCCACCTGTGAAATGCAAGCTCGTTGCGTGCATTTGTCAAACAAACTCATCCAACAAACCAAGGTGGGAAACATTCACAAAAACAAGTACATTATAGACTATAGACGTTGGTTTTGGTTTGTCTACCAACATGTTCATGATTCATGGCATTTTTCGTCGATTCCTATTTTCTCAAAAAAAAAACAAACTAAGATGCCACACGCGCAAGCGTGAGGAATCCGAAACAAAAGGCCGGGACCTTGTTTTCTCAACAACGACTCGCCACAGGAATGACAGCTCAAAGAGAATTCCTTGAAATCAATGCTTCAACCTACAGTAAGACATGGTAAACATATGTAAAATCATATGGGACACGTATGGACTGTATCCCAATTGACATAATGGCATTGAATGGTAGTGAAAGGTATACATCGTACAGCACCAAATGCCTTGAGAGAAAGAGGGAGGGAGCAATGTGCATGAAATGAGGGAAGAAGCCTCCGGACCCTGTATATACAGACCTTCCATCCTTCATGATCCAAAACAACACTAAATAAAACATGGCTGAAAGGTGAAGTATTTTTACCAATTGACCAACCAGCTTGAAAAGATGGTAATTCTGCAAGAACATTCTAGATACTATTTACAACTGTTGTATTGCCCTTTGAGGCGAGGTTATCCAAGATGTTGCAATGAAATCTTACTCAACAGCATAGACAATCCTTGGTGCAAACAAACAACAAAACATGCCACCAGTACCACTCCACTCAGAGATTCCGACGTAAGGAATCTCAACCTGAGATGCTTCACATCATGACCCTCGTATCACATGGATCATGGTCCTAACTCTTTGAGGCGTTGGGGAAAGGTCATCAATCCTACCCTTTCTTGAACTCACTGACGGAAAATATAGTATAAATACGTATATCCGCCATATTTGCATATCATTACTATTATCATGGATATACAACAGCAATTATACACCAATCATATATCTACGGTGGTTGATCCTCACGGTCCATGCAAACATGTTTCACCTTGTATTTACTGTGAACATAAGAAGAGTCCAGTGACAATGCGACAGACTTTCGATATGACTTATAGTGCATCTGCATATGGCGCAGGGATCGGAGCAATGGTTTCATGATAGTTCATTCTACTGAGATCATTTTAGGGTTGCAATCTGGAACATGGGATGTACCTGACCTTTGGGAGATATTAGTTGGCTGCCGGATCAAAAAAAAATTATTTAAGGATCAAAAAAAATTATACTAGAAGGGATCAACCACAAATTTTTTCGGGATCAAAAAAAAATTACGCTACACGAAAACTCCACTGGGAGCGTGTCTCTGCGTTCCTGGCCAGATCAAAAAAAAATTATTAGACCCGGATCTCTGGCCAAATACGACATGAAAAATTGCACACAGTTTTGGCCAGGGGCACATTCCGTCAAAATGTACGAAACACACCATGCTCGGACCACTGTGTGGCAGGCTTTAGTTGTTGTTGATGTTGCTGCTGGTGGTTGTTGTTTTTGTTGTGGTGCTGGTGCNTTTTTTTTTGATCCTCATGCCATATTAGTTGATCTGAGTGTAACAACCAAGCAACTGCAACATGTCAGCATCTTGTAGAGATGTGCATGTCACATGTATCTTAAGTTATATAGGCTTTGAATGCAGCCAAGCTGCTGCAAAGAGAGCCACTTGAAATGAAACCACAAAACGAAAGGCGTCAACATGGCCTCGAGGAGTCAGAAAGCATGTCAGTTCAGCTGCTTCATCTACTGCTCAGAAGCACTACCAACGTATCAATTTCCCACATCCCGGAAAAATGCTTTTCTACCTTCCTATACTTTAGATATACTGTATCGTGATATATCTGTGATACATCTGTAGGAAACCCAATATGATATGAACTTCCAGCATCGAAATATCGGGTTCATGACACAAACAGAATCACAAAATGTTTCTCACATCACCAATTCGATCCCATTCCGCCCTATATAGAATATCCCTTCAAGTATATCAACTGCAAATTGACACCAAATACAACCAAACCCAACTCTATACACCACACAAAAAAAACATCTCCCACCGGTGACCACCGGATCGGGCGCACGATGAAAGGCACCAAGAGCTGAGAAAACCAAATCAGCAGCTGCAAATACACAGTCTCAGCGATCCGAAAGGAAGTGAACTCATAGAGCAAAACCAAAAATCATCAAATTCGATCCCCAATTATACTGGTTATGCATGATTGATTCACCACAATGAAATGTAAGAATCCCTAACATTGTTGCGGATACATAGCGGGCAGTACCGGCAGTACAACCCTGCACACAAGATAAACAAACAATCTTTTCAGAGCTCACATAGCGTGCAGCTGGAGAAAAGAATGGTGTGTTCCTTTTGGATACAGACCTATCCTGTTAGCAATCCCTGTCCAAATGTGAAGCCTAGACATTCCATGGGACACTTTCATGAGGGGCATTTCCAGAGTGCAGGGTCAAAGAATGAAATGAGCTCTGGAAAAACTACAGCAGTGTTGTGAAAATCAAGCTCAACCGGCGTGCACTTATGGCATGGTTTGTGCTGCGAGAGGTATCATTCATATTATTCTCTCTACTGTATTGACATGTTTAGCTCACAAAAGCTTAGGCTCTTGCATCCACAGCTGCTTCGGCGATATCAAACCTGAGCACATCCGCAGCGTCGCGCATTCGGAAAGGGGCCCCCCTTCTTGTGAAACCAACAAATAAGCAAAGTTAGCGAAATGCCATGGAAATTGGGGAATATTCATACTTTTTTTCATCAAGCTGCTAATTTTGGGTCATTTTAGGGGGCCGGTTCCCCCAATAGCCGGCACAACACAACACTCTAAATTTAGAATGATCAGTAGCAATAAACCCACCAGTATCCACCAGTGACATTCTAGGAAATCGATGGAAATCGTGGTTGTCGCCATTGCTGTCGATGGTGGGAACCAAAACTTGTGGCTTATTGGAAAATCTATAAATAAACAACTATCATAATTATGTATTGTTTTTCACCCCTGAAACATAGTCAAACCAAAACAAACAATCACTGTTCAAAACTAGGTGTCCCAGAAATTGTGTGGATGTCCGATGATAAAAACTAAACTTAGACATGTCATGTTGACATGCTGCCAAAGCCCCGGAAATAATCATTGCGAATAGGCTCTCATTGTAACACACAGTGGAAATGAGAGTTATACTGACTGTGAGGATCAACAAAGATTGGAGAAATGCCCAGTGAAAGGCCGTGTAGTTCTTTTGTAGGAATTAAAAAGAAGCTCCCAAACATTCAAATGACAGGAATCTGAATACTGATCATCCATCCACACTAGAAAGTTTGAGGTCCATGTACCTGGAACCAACCCTGGCTCGACTGTATGGAATCCGGGGGTACCAGAGTTTGAACGCTTGCATGGAAGATCCTTTGTTATTTTTCTCTCAAGCTGATAACCCATAGCTTGTTTATCATCTCATCGGTTTTCGAAGGTACGGCCGGGAAAAATGTTGCTGATAAGTGACATTGGCCACTGAAAGCGGTGTTTTTTCTTGTCTTCATCCTGGCGAGTGACGACGAAACAAGCATACCATGAAGACATCATTGTTTACCAAGTAACTTATCTTCAATTTATACAACCATAGATCAAACATTTATCCTGAAAACTCCAACAGTCATATGATTCATATGCATGATTAAGTTCAAACATATTTGGACAAACAACGTCACAGAGGCATCTTTGTTTGGAAGCTCTTGAAGGGAGATGGCACGGCATAAGCATTAGAAGTACATGAGATGGCTGGAGAGTAACCACAAAACAGGGTTGCCCCCATCAGGCGGTCCAATTATGTCCAAGCCCCAAGTTACCTTTTTTGTGTATACGGGCACCAAGCTGTTCTGGATGCCCAAGTGATCCCAACATAGCAACAGCCATGCGACAAGTGAGGCTAGTCTGGCTGGGCTGACACTACTAAAGCATGCTGGGAGTTCTGGGGCCCAAGTGGCCAGGAAGACGACATGGAACCGAAGATCTTTGTGTCTTGGGTTGCAAAACGCACAGGAAAGAAACTGGGAACATTGATTCAGCTGAACATGGAATCGGCCGTTACATCACTCCAGGTTGCAACAAAGCAACAAATATCTTCAACTGAAACAGGATAAACATGGGAGTGTCAAGCCTGCCAAGTTTTCCTGGATAATGCAACGTCTGTTGGCCGAGAGTTATTTCATGCAATATTTCAAATTCGAATTCACATTTCGCCATTCCTACATTGTAACATCTTATCAGTTTGGGCAGCTTAGGTTGACAGTTGATGTGACTGTCCTTAATTGCTCGGGAAGCTTCCAGCTGATTCCTTTTTTTGCATCTGGAAAGCCCCTTCTGAAGCCCCTTCTGCCAGACCATGTGCCAAAACTGATTTCGATCCAACAGTGACTAACCCTCCCTCCACGATAATGGTTCAGTAGAAACTGACTTTCTGTATTCTCTTGAAATTTCATGACAATTGGAGACCTCATACTAACTCAACCACACCACATTCAACCACTCATCCCTTGGAAGTCATTTCTCTACTCCCAGCTGGAGGATGTCAATTTCACATTGGCCAAGTGGGCCAAGCCTCATTCAATGCCACCGGACTTGCCAGGTGATGAACCACCATGGGCCGGGCTGGACGGGCTGTACGACCAGCCCGGGGATGAACCTGCGTCACATGCATCAAAAGCCATGGGATGACCATGGCAACGGTCAGGAATTTCCAGGGTTGCCAACGCCTCTTTGAAAACTTGAGTGGCACCACAAAGGGTGTGACTTCGCAGGTTTCCACCTTTTCAATCAAATTCACTGTAACCGCATCGACCTTCGAGGAATCCGAGGAATCCAAAAGCCAATCCACATCTGCAGGAGTTTGGATTCGCTTTGGAAGATCGGCAACCACATCATTCAGATCTTCCGGAGAGCAAATCAAAATGTCATTTTTGCTCAGCAGCAACAAATTCAAAGCAAATTTCACTGGCACCTCTGGCATTTTATCCAGAATGATACGATCCCATAGCCTTACTGCAGCATCTATGGGTAAAATGTGAAGAAAAATATCAATAAACCAATTTTGAGCCATCATTGGAAAGAAGTCCACATCGGCTTCCGTCAACTTACTTGCAACATCCTTGCAAGACTCGCTGACCTTTGACCGAAGCTGCTCAGAGATCTCGTGGATACTTTCAAAAAGCTTCAAGGGATCCTGATGAAAGACTAAAGCCTCAGCTCTAGGGCTTGGGATTCAGTAGCAATCTGAATTCTGCGGCAATAGGGGGCTCAAAAAACGAAAGACTTTATAATGGTCTATGATTACACATGAGACGACTTCTGGATCTCAAATGGTGCCAAACATGCATCTTGCTTTAAGTGCCATATGAAATGTTTATAGAATCTTATATTGTCCATGCATGCCGCCCGAAGGTTGCATAAGTTCCCAATTCTACAAGCACAAACACCGTCAGCCAAGCACCAACTGTTGGAATCACAGGATTGCTGTATTTTTCCACTGCCACGGGACATTGACTTGCCTGATCATATGATCAAACACTTGCAGGGCACCGTCATCATCTTCTACTTGACGGTAGCAAACCGCCATCCTTAGTGGTCTAAAGTGACAATCCCAGGAAACGGTCCTCGTTCTACCAAGAAGTCTTGCCAAGTGGCACAGTTTGCTGTTGGCAAATATGGGGCAACAAATAATTTACAGTTCTTAAATTTAGCCTATTTGACAACAATTTCTTACGAACAAGTTATTGAATTTGGCTCACATTGATTTTCTCCCAGGGGCTACGGGCATCATCTGTTGTTCCTGGCCTTGTCAAACCTACTATATCTTCACGAACACAAGAACTGTCTGTCTACATAGAAGCTTTCATCATTTTCCACTGAACCATGAGAAACATGCTCCTGTCTGAGAAAGGGCAAGAACCACCCATGCAAATTCAATTTGTTTAATTACCAAGTCACATGTGATTCATCCCCTGCATGTAGGTGAATTCTTCCTGATTCTGCAACCATTTGATCCTTAGTTCGTGGCAACTTTCTGGTGTCATTGACCAAAACGTCAGGGTACCCGGCTGTGATATTTCCATGCTCTGCGCACAGTGATAACACTTCCGTAAAACCTATTCAGTGATGTTGGGAGGCCTCTTTGATAGATCTAGACCTGTGGCAATGGGTTGCAGTTACATATCTTAACGCCCTTACACTCAAGCTCGAATACTGCAAATGAGATGGTGTCCGGGGGAAATCCATTCTATGGAGGGATGGAGGATTGATAGATGCTCCGGTGCATGCATGTATGCTAGTATGCATGCATGTATGCTTGCATGTATGAATGGCGATGACAATGATAATGGCACTGATGATGATGATGCTGCTGCTGATGATGATGATGATGATGGTGGTGGTGGTCGTGATGATGGCTGTGATGATGAGAATGAGGATGATTATGATGATGAAGATGATGATGAGGAGGAGGATGGCGGTGATGATGATGGTGATGATGATGATGATGATGATGATAATGATGATGATGATGATGGTTGTCATGATGGTTGAGTTGTGATTATGGTTGCGATGATGTGTGGTGGTGGTGGTGGTGGTGGTGGTGGTGGTGGTGGTGGTGGTGGTGGTGGTGGTGGTGGTCATACATTCATATTTCCATGGATGTTGTTAGTTCCTATCATACCCAAGCCTACGATTTGCCAGCAGAAGTGCAATAAACACTGTCACCTTTGAGGGAGTTGAGAGCAACGCTCACTAAGCCAAACTCCCTTCAACTCAACAGCTTACGCTTCACTTAAACTAAACATGTGATCAAATGTGCAGGTTATATATACACAGTGATGCCGTAGCACAATGTAGCATGTATAGTCCCCCCAAAAATAGAGTCGAGTCATTGACTCACTGAATTGGCAAGGTCGCGTCCATGATAGGGTCAGTTGGAACATTTTGCAACCATCCTTCAGAAGCCATCTTGGTGAATCAAAATTATGTTTGTCTTTCGTTTAATGGGTGGCTGATTGCATGGTGTTTGCATTTCACATCATTTCATTCCGCATTCCTCAAGCCCATTTCCAGAAATAGTCAGTTTGTTGAATCCATGGACAACACTCCCACCAACAGAACCTTCCCCAGGTGAAGTTGAGTAAAAATGGGTTTGAACCCGAGGAGCAACAAGCTTTCCACTTTTCCACGGCGTGAGTTCAACATGACTTCATCCCAGTCGTGCTGGAAGAGCATCGGCCCAAAGGTCCTAAATGTGGAATATTGTTGAATCTTGCAGGGTTTATTGGGATGTCACAAGAGATTCAGCAAAATCCACAAGGTTCTCATTCTTCATGAAAGTGCTGCCTTTGGTTATAACAACTGTCAATCCACCATTCCCATCTCTCAACTCCTCGCCATGTCGAGATGAATCTGCTGATAAACATCTAAAGTTAGATCCACAAAGCCCCTGCGCGGGAGAGTTTGGGGCGGTGGTTATGGCCGAGGTGATTGGGGAAGCCTGGGAAGCCCACGAAGTTCATTGAATGACTTGGGTGCACATATTCTTGTGACACCAGTCATATGTGATGATGTGGCTGAGTTGCTGTTTGGTACCTGTACCATTGGTAAACATGAAGATTGAACCAAAACAAGCGACAACAATGCAAGCCTGGAACATACAACTGCTTGGACCCTTGTGATGAAGCTATTAAGATACCTATTCGCTGCAAGGCTAAGGATCAAACATGACTGGCAGCAAACGAACATCACTGAAACATACTGAACCCAAAACATGAACTTCGTGCAAAGGGATTGAAAACAAAAAAAAGCATCCAAATCGGTTGACACTTGCAACTTGTTAGATTGGAAACCTCAAAAAAGCAACACCTACCAGTCCATACGGACATGTATCGAATTCGTCCAATAGGCAGGTAGTGGGAAATCGCCTCTGGAAGGAAACTGCAGGAGTTGCTTCAACCCACATCCGACCACTGGAAACCATGGCTGAATCAATGAATCCACCGAAACCGGAAACACGTCAATTTTGAACCCAAAGCTTCATCCTGAAGGCCGCAGGCATGGCAACAATGCATAGGACATGATAGAACTGCCCAACAACGGTCTGAAAAAAAGGTTGCACGTGGAACCTGCGAATAAGCAAAAAAAGACATGACAGTGGTTTAAACATGTTTGAACTCACTCTCGCCTGCAATGTCAGCTCGCTTCGGAAAGAATGAATTCTTCACGTTTCAGCAGCTTGAGGTCATGCATTGATTACTATAGCATTGCCTACCCCTGTGTTTTTCGGTATGGAAAACCAATCATTGTCACAACACTGAACTATCCCTCCGTTAAAGTCTTGCTAGGCTCGTTGCGCTGTCAATGAATCTAACTTATTTTCCCCCAGGAATGGCTACAGTATGCCTTAATTTGTTACTTCTCCAAGTCAAATGCAACTACGAGTGAACACCTTCTGAATATTTGGGCATGATCTACAGTTGCAATACTTACGCTTAGACATCATACAGATTCATCAAATAAATATGTCTGAATTCCGTATACACATATTATATATTTCATAATATATGTCCATGTATATCAAAGGAGATCCAAATTACACACCTGGATTGGAACTTTGAATTAATCACCAACTCACACCAACCCCTCAGAACTCATACACTTGGACTCGTCAACTGGTCAATAAAACAAGCCGGGTAGGCAGAACGTCTGCAAAGTCTTGAAATGCCAGATGAATGTATCAGCACAGCCTGCTGCTTTCTAAGGGAGGCTATGCCAAAAAAATGGAAGTTTCAAGCTATCTCAAGGACATTTGACATGCTGTCTAACTTTACCAGTTTTGCAAATTGACAAAATACGACAAAAAGAACAGAAATGGTTTTAGAGTTTTAGAATCAACAGTTTCTTGTTCAAACTACTGGAGTTCGATTAGATGTTTAGTACTTTAAAGTACCAATCCGCACGGCAAGTTTCACATCAGCAAACCTTGATGAGCTTTGTAAAGGGCTTCAGCATGGAGACGACTAACCTGACATGTGGAAATGAATGGACATGATCCTCTTGGCTAGATGCAAAAAGACAACTAGATGCTACCTTTCAAATGTTCTGCTGAATTTGTGCTCCCGTAAAATCAATGTAACAAGAAACATCCATCAGTGTAACACCCTGTCGTCTTCTCTCGCAAACATGGCTGCATTGCTCAGAATTAGTCAAGCTCATCACTTGCATGGCTGCTTGATCCTGGCCCAGTTCTCTCACGTAATACTCCCTCATTGTCCAGCTGAATTGGGAGATCTTGCAAGATTCAGATTTTCACACATCATTTTGAAAAAAAAACACGTCTTCAACAGGGACATACTTGAAACAACATATGGTGGTAAGAGTGCAATTGTTTAGCAACCGGCTGCTAACCCACTTCATTGTCAAATTTGAATACCTTAGTCTTAGTCATAGAAAGATTTGTTTTGTATCTTATCCAACATAGGGCTCCCTATCCCCCCCTCATGATCATGGGGTGATGGCTGTCCTCTGCGCAGGCAAAATTCACGCAATCCCGAGTGGCCAAGAACTGAGTGTGCAGTGAAGGAACCATGATGCACGTCACTGCTACAAGTACCACGAATGATACTCTCGTCAACCGACACAATCAACAATTTCACAAACTGATTGTCATATTTATCAACAAGCAAATTCCTTTTATAGAATATTTAGGTTTCACCCAGGCCATGCATGCTATTCCTGCTGTTGTTGCATTCAAAGATGAGACCTTTCAAAACTCACCTTTAAACCCGCCTTTCTCTGTGAATGATTCAGTCAAAAGAAACGTCTATCTCATCCCAGTTCGCCCGGGGTAAAGCCAGCTAGAGGAATTTCCGTCTAAACTCGAGCAGGTGGTAGAGGAAATATCAAATCTATTGCTACATCAACACTGATTGCGTTGGGAAATCAGATATTTCCTTCCCAACCTTGTAAAGTTTAATTATGCTTTAAATTTCCCCTCAAGCTTTGGATTCGGATGGATTTGGTACCTTTGGATTTCTCCACCATCAAGGCATGGTCATTTTCTGACCCCCCATGGAGCCGAACTCTTGACTTCATGATCATGGGCTTGTCGTTGAGAAGCTCAATCTGGCGGTAAGGGGAGGTAAACAAACGGTTTGGTTTCACCTTCATTTAATGCAGAAAACGCGGGGAATCATAATTTTCAAGAGATCTTCTGAGGGTAGCTAGTTGCAGCATGTTACATCTTCTTCAAACAAACAAAGGCCCAGGGATACAACAGCTTGATGAACCCAGGGACTGTCTTAGAGAAACTTCTAAACCTCAAGGCAAAAAAAGACCATAGTTGCAAATCCCTTTGTTGGACCCACTCCCAAAATCCAACACACCAACCAACAAAACACTTGACATGTTCCCATGTTCATCCTGAAAGCAACTGGATTTCAGGCAACGGCAAACTGCTGGATATGTCAATCACCTCATGATGTGTTCTCCATTTATCACTATGATACTCAAGTTTGAGGGTATCCG